>JAUZSU010120215.1:0-18469 GCA_034780255.1 Parotocinclus maculicauda
TATTTTCTTTCTGTGTGGAGTCTGCCTGCCACACAGTATTAGGCCAATTGTCATCTCTAAAGTGCGCCTAGTGTGAGAGTCTGGGAGTGTATGTACCCTACAATAGATTGGTGCCCTGTTTAAGGCTTTCCAGCGAAGCTGATTAGGAACAAGCATATTGGAAAACGACTGAATGAATGACTTTGATTGTAATATTATTCCAGATTGGTACAACACGTTTAAATAAATTTTGGGATCAGCTTGACGTTGTCTGTCAATCTCACGTTTTAGGTGCATCTTTTAAAGTGATTTGTTATCCGTTCACCAACCTACGTTGTTGTGCATGTCAAATTTGGCCACACAGCGGAATTTTATTTATACAGGGGTATGATGCCATATACCATGTAACATCTGCGGGTAGATATTTGCCTTTACCGTTGTTACAGCGTTTTTTAATAGTTTTGCATTTTAATGACAAGAAACGAAACAATGTCCATGTTCATCAAGTAGAGAGGGCAAGACTTTCACTCTGCATACGAGAGCTGTAAGTAAGGATGGTGGAAGTGAGTGACATTAAAGAGGTAAAGGATTAATAACAATTGTAAAATAAATATTGATTAACAGGAAAGCGACTTGTTTTCCATGTACCGTGTACTGTTTGGTTTTTCAAAATTTTAAACTTAGCAGAAAAACATCATCTGTTAAGATTGCTGTTTGTAGCAGGAAAGAAATCTTAGGCTAGAAATCCTTTTATCATTTTAAAATGAAACATTACAAAAATGAAGTGTCAGGTGTCCAAAGTGTCACCCTTACATTCAAAGTTTAGCTGAATGTTTTGTTAAGTGACTCTTTGTAAATTCTAGCATATGGAAGGATGTTGCCTTTGCTGTCTGATCAGAGAAGCAAACCAGACAATACATCGGTGTTTTCCACAAGGGGGTGTCTTGAGTCTAATATTTTTGCTGTATTCTCAGCCAGTCTATTCCAGACACGACACATATGAACAGTGTTTTTAAAATAAAGTTTCAAACATTACTGTTCATGAAAGACAGTTTGTTTCAAGTTGTCCAGTATGCACTATTTAGTTATTAAGCACAAATGTAGTGATGCGTTTAACAAATGTTCCATTTTAAGACTTTAATGGTTTTCCATTTGCCTTTTCTGTGTATTCATACTGTGTGTAATGTGATCCCCCTGTAGGCAGATGATGAGCACTACATCCCTCGGGCTGTGCTTTTGGACCTGGAGCCTCGAGTAATTCACACCATTTTGAACTCTCCATATGCCAACCTGTACAACCCTGAGAACATCTATCTGTCTGAGCATGGTGGAGGTGCTGGAAACAACTGGGCCAGCGGCTTCTCTCAGGTACATCAGACCCTAGTATAATTCTGATTAGTGTTATCCAGCTACAAAACGGGTTATAATTTTTGGTAAAAGTCTTTGTATAGGTACCAGCTATATAATGCTTTTATGCATAGCATAAATTTTATGCTTTTATTTATATATATATATATATATATATATCTGTGTGTGTGTGTGTGTGTGTGTGTGTGTGTGTGTGTGTGTGTGTGTGTGTGTGTGTGTGTGTGTGTGTGTGTGTGTATGTATGTATGTATAGATAGATAGATAGATAGATAGATAGATAGATAAGGTTTTAGTGGTACTTAGATTCTCATTGTTAATTTGTTCTTGCTGCTTGACAAGTTCTAAAAATGTTGAGTATCAATATTCCTTTAAGGAATAATGCACGTTGAACTAATCCATTTCAGACTGTATGTGTTATCAATATGATCTATTTAAAGAAAGTTTTAAATAGAAAAATTTGATGTATCATTTTGCAGCATTTAATCTCTGATTTAATCTTCATCCCTTGTGACTTGTGCTTTCAGGGAGAGAAGATCCATGAGGACATCTTTGACATCATTGACCGTGAGGCGGATGGCAGTGACAGTCTGGAGGTCAGATTTTCATTTTCTGTGTTTCGTGTTTAAGGTTCAATGTAGTACTTCATCTGCGGCAAAGTGTAACGATGCATTCAGCTCAATGTTCAGTTAAAGTCACAATAAACCGAGTTCTGACAATATGATCTATACTGGGTTAAGATAGGTTTATACTTTAACCATCATAACAAGAGCGATGGTGCTGCACGGTTGCTGTGTGATCACACTCCTCAGTGAGTGTGCTGTGCTTCTGAGTTTTGAAGGAGCTCTTGCAGAACAGGCACACATACATACATTCATATAAAACACTTCTGAGAGATCATACGTGCACTCTGTAGACTTTAAACTTCAGAAAATACCACAATTATAAAAGCATCAAGTAAAAACACCTATGGTGTGCGTGACGCACTCAAGCAAAAATATAACTAGGGCATTAACGTTAGGAATGCACCAAATTATTTGGCCAAATGGCAAAAAAAAATGTTGTAATAAGATATACCAAACAATGCCGGTTTTGATGATGCGTTCATTTCGCAATCAGTGTGGAACGAGGTGCTCTTAAACACATGTTGTGAACATGTTGTCTTTGTGGAAGCATTTTAAAGTGTCAGAGAATGACCCAAGAATGGCTGTATGTAGATGTTGTACTGCTAAATTGTCAAAAGGGATTACAGTGTTTAGAGTTTTAATAATGTTTTATGTTGTAGTCTTTGAGAAAAAAAGAATGTAAGCAACAACAAATCCATTTTGACTATAAAATTAATGGAATAGTGGAAATGAATTAATTAATGAAATTCTGTGTATATTGTGTTCAGTATTTGGTATATGGCATTTAGCCAGATGTTTTTTGTTCGGTTTCAGCCAAAAGTATTAATTTTAGTGCGTTTTCTAGCCTTTATTAAACGTTTTCAACACATTTAGTAAAACCTACCTGATTTATGGTACATTTACACTATGAACACTGACCATCTGCAGATATATGCACGGAATTTGGACATTCACCCTCGTTAGTGACATGTAAATCACTGCTTACACCAACATGTAACGTGTGTAACGTTACAACAGAATACTAATCAGACAATTTTTTGGAGCCTGGTATATGTGATCATGAAATGATGATTTGAGGCTGATTTTGTTATTTCATTCACATAGACATCAAAGGACCTTCTTTGATTTTAGAAACCAGCCTCATTAGTTGTGATATATGAACTGGTGGTTTTTCGTGTGTGTTTTTTCCTACACTCATTTGCTTCTTGAAAGGATCGGTCTGGCTCATACTGTACAAACTTTATCCTGATCACCTCCAGATGGAGGAGTGACGCTTGTTTCCTCCCGCTTTTCATCATTGCATCTCATTGCTGCACTAGAAGTCATGCTTTCGTTAGGCCGCTGACGTAACAGCAGACAGACTTGTTTTTGACAGACGCACATCTACGTATAGACCCTACGCACTTGTGGACGGTTATTTCAATACTCGTGTGACCTTTAAATGTGCACTATGTAGATGTTCCTCCCTTTTAAGATGAGAAACAAGTCCTAGCTTTTCTCATTTTGCTGTTCTTGTTGTTAGTCTATTCTATAATTTTAGACTCTGTTTCATCTGTGTTGTGTGGTATTCTGTATGATTTGTCTGACCGACCCCTAATAGCCCCTTTATGGTCTCAAATGGTAATTTACAGATTGTGGCTGCTCTCCCTTGTACACCTTTTCATACTATATTTGTTCTGTCTTGTTTTGTTAGGGTTTTGTGCTCTGCCACTCCATCGCTGGAGGCACAGGCTCTGGACTTGGCTCCTACCTGCTGGAAAAGCTAAATAACAGGTTAGAACGCACACACACACACACACACACACACACACACACTGTACTCCACCTAATGTATTCATTCCTTTTGTCGTCGTGTAACTCTATCCTGTAGATTTGGTCTCCACCCTGTGCATTGTTAATGTGCCAGGTAGAGGTAATTGTGCTATCAGCGTAATGACCTGATTTATGTGTGCACGTTGTCAGACACACTTTTTTTTTTAATTGATGGCCATTGTGTATTCCAGAACATGAAAACAGTTCATACTAGTTTAATATACTTTAGTTAATGCTAGGTGAGAGGCTGATCAATTACAAGACATCAAACTGATGTACATGGAGCTGAAGTTCTTTACACGCTATCTGTCTGAAAAATTAACCTAACAGTAAATGTAATTGTCCCTTGACACAGTTGTCTACAGTGTACACACCATGGCCTGCCTGTAGTTAAGGAGCTTAAATCTTTTTTTGCTCCAGTTAAGATATTGGTTATCTAATAAGAACCTGGGCTCAGACTTTCAATCCCATTTAAACCAGTCAACCATTGAAGTTGGCAAACAAAGCTTGGGCGATGCGTAAAAGTGGTGCTTGTGTCAAAACAATGATTTACTTTGTACTGGCATGTTATCTCAACATAGCTTGGGTTGTTTCATTACACCTGAAAATATAAATGTTTAGAGAAATCAGCAATAGATAATGAAGGTAATGCACAATTTAAGACTTAATGGCAAGAAATGTGAAAATAATTGAGAAATAATCGTGCTGTTTGTTTCCACTCTCCTGTTGGTCAGTACTGACAATAATTTTGAGAAGTAGCAGATCAACAGTCCAAGACAAGTGATCTGTAATCACTGCTCATGTGAGCTATCAATAATAAATCATGTGACATTCAAAAACAAACAAAAATACAGCACACAAAAAACCTTTTGGGTTTTATTTTTTAACTCGTTTGTTCTGATTTTAATGCGTTTTTGCTTATTGCCCCCAATCCTAATCCCTTTTCAGGTATCCAAAGAAGTTGGTGCAGACCTACTCTGTGTTTCCTAACCAGGATGAGATGAGCGACGTGGTGGTGCAGCCCTATAACTCTCTGCTCACGCTTAAGAGACTGACCCAGAACGCAGACTGCGTGGTAAGCGCACATATGCACATACAAATTAGCAAAGTCAACATGAAGCCAGAGTGTGCTGAGTTAGCGCGGTGTAGAACAGGGCGTCTCTCTCTTCTGCCACAGCCAGCTAACTGCACATTTCCTCTTTCTCGCACCCATGGTTATACGAGCTGTCCCTCAGAACAGACCTCCTATTCTTTGCTCAGCACTTCCGCTCCCAAAACGGCACAGGGCAAGGAGCAGGAGGAGGGAACGAGGATATCATTATGCTCTCCACCTCACCACTTTACCCACATTTATAATAACCCACTTCCTGAGCTCAGGAGCTGCTCTCTGCACTGTGTAGTTCAAATCAGGTTCAGCAATAGCATAGCATTACTGACATGATTCCTATTTAATATATTTACAGTGCTGTACTCTGAAGAGGTTTGATTTGCTAAAGAATGTGTCGGGACAGTTGCACAGAATGTATAGTATGTATTATGTACTGTACTGTTATTCCAAAGTCTTAAGCCACCATTACATTTGTTGCTTTAGCAATGGTATAATGACCATATATAACTTTGCATGAGTGGACATAAGTAGTTCACAGCATTTGTCACTCCGTAATACTTTTTTTCTGCTAATCTTCATTTCAGGTTTTGTGAGATTTAGCATATCTTCACCCTGTTCTCCTTCTGAAAGTCAATTCTTGACTGCGACCCTTCCAAAATGACCACTCCTGGTCAAGCTTTTTTAGACTGTAGAAGGGTCAACTTGGCATAGTTTGGGCAAGAGGTGTTGTTATAACTTGGATGAAGATCAGAACAGTTGATGTGGAAGTCAAAGTAATTCCAATGGGTTTACGATATTTTTAGTGGAGCTGTACAGTACACCTTTAAATGTGTAACTCTGTAGATTAAGATTTATTGACATTTGTCTCTTTCTCCCTCTCTTTCTTTCCTTCTCTTGTTCTCTTAGGTGGTATTAGATAATACTGCCCTGAACAGGATTGCCACAGATAGACTGCATATTCAGAACCCATCTTTCTCACAGATCAACCAGCTGGTGAGTCAATTCTGTTTCCGTAAAAACCATTGTAGTCATTCTAATATTTAGTAACAGGGTCATCCGGGGGACGGGCAGCAAATGTGGTCATATGGGGGCAGACTTGGAGGTCTTGACCAGAACTATGCTTTACACATGCAAATAAATCACAACAAATAAAAATAATAACATTCTCCTGATATTTCTTCTAATATTTTAGCCATGTCTAATATTTTAACATTACTAATATTTTAGGACATCCATTTGATCTGTGATATCTACTTAAACATGATTGCAGAGCACATGGTTTTAATGTTCTGGTGTGCATGTATGCTTGCACAAATACATGCAGTGACTTAAGTGGTAAAAAACCTGAATTAACAGATGCATTGATTTCACCCCCCACCCAATCTCCCATTCACGAATAGCGTGATAAACTGGTTAGATGAGCATGATTCACTCCTGAAGAATTCCCTTCACATTTGAACAGCAGGACTTTATATCCGTGACATCTGCTCAAAACAGGAATCGTGTTCTTTCCGTGTATTAGTTGCGGTTTTATGACATCAGCCCAGCTCACCTATTTAAATTCTCATTTCCTTCCAATAGCATTTAAAACTTAAGTCATAATGTTCCTAATCACCATGGCATAGGCTCAATGCTGGCACCTCTCAGTCCACCGTCTGCTCTGTTTCCATACATAAATGGATTTATTTATGAGGGGAAACAATAGTTTGAACTAAATTTATTCAGGGCTTTGTAGGTATGATTTACATATGAATACCACAAGTGCTGTTCCTACAGGTGATGAATAGTTGTGTATTATAATTCGTCCAGAAATAACAACGGACACGGCCCTCCTCCCTGTGATCGTCATTTACACTCATTAAACCCCCTGCGTGTTTCTTATTCTCAGTATTTCAAGAGCTTCTTTCAAGCCCAGAAATCATCACTAAGTTTAATTGATGTAAATGGTGTGTTATGGATGCCGAGCATATTCTTAGAACAGAAATAAAGACCTTTATGTTAACGTCACATCAAGCTGTTGAAACAGTGGTGTGTCAAACTGTAGAAGGCCCATAATGTCATAAGAGTCACGAACGCACTCTAACTTTTGTGTCTGGAATGTATATCATTGCACTTCTACCAAGAAAGTGTGGTCACACCTTTTGATTTCTCAGTTTCTCCATGCTTTCTAAATTCTCTGGAATTAGGCCAAACGTGTAGCTGCAGGGCTCAGCGGTTTCCCTCGGGGCCTCGTAGCTACAGCCGTGCCATTAGTAGAAGTGTGACCACGCTGACAGTTAGCCTGAAACTCGTCTCTCCTGTCTGCTCTCAACACTTTATGTAACTGCATTTTCGCATGCGACTTCTAATGAACACGCCCTCATGACTAAGATAGAGAGGTACAGAGTGTACAGTGTTTTACTGGATTTTCTGTCCCTGTTTTTTTTGTACACTCCAGGGTTTCAGTCGATTTGTCTTCATTATTTAAGGCTTACAGTAATGGACCATGATGCTACAGGATATCAAAATCATTTTGGAATTTGTAGCTAATCCAGTGACTTTACAGACATGCATGCGCTGAACATCAGGCATATTCATGATACTGCATTTAACAGATGCTCTTGTTCTTGCAACTAATACTGAGTAATGAGTTTCAGAATTGTTTTAGCACCTTAATTGGCCCAATGCCATCTGGCAATGTCTGAGGCTGGCCAGGGGGATAACCAGAGTTAAACATAGAAAAACCTAGTGGTGCACTCTGTAGAGATGGGTCAGTGCACCCTGTTACATGGCAAGATGTTCAGAAATAGCTTGAGGATGTGGTGCCAAGGTTACCAAGTTTCCCAGATCTCAATCCATTCGTGCATTTGTGGGATTTCCTTTGCATAGACGTCAGATCCATGGAAACCCTGCCTTGTGATGTGCAAGGCTAGTCCTAGTAGATCTGCTGCTAGTGCATGCTTCGATGTTTCAAGACCTTGGAGGCATAAGTAGGACCTACATAATTAGCCAGGTGGTTTTAATGTTATGACTGATTGGTGCATGTGCCCTTACACCACAGTATAGCATTTAGCGCTTTATAAAACCACTTTCATGATGCTCCAGGACCTTGGTTCTTTCTTGTGTACTTTGCTTTCAGCTCAGCCCACAGTATTTAGTGGGGTTTAGATTAAGAGACTCTAAGGTTCATTTTAAAAGCTTAAATGCTCTGTCGCCATTGTACTATCTTTATGTAGATTTAGAGATATTTTTGATCACCATTTTGCAAAACGATCCCACCACCAACCAGTCATGGATGGATTTGGCAGAGGAAGGCAGATTATCACTGTCTGTCAGTATTTCATAGTCCTTGATGCCATGTTTTAGATTTATCAGGGGGTTTGGAGAATTAACAACCCCACGTTACGCATCCTCTAACATAATATACAATGTATAAATCTTAATATACATTATATCTGCTTTGTGCAACAGTCCTCTTGTCAGTATTAGGTGTAATTGGATTGGTAATCTGTTGCTTCTGTGATATTTACTTCCTCAGGTCTCCACCATCATGTCTGCCAGCACGACAACGCTGCGTTACCCCGGATACATGAACAACGATCTGATTGGTCTGATTGCATCCCTCATCCCCACTCCTCGCTTGCACTTCCTCATGACGGGTTACACACCGTTAACCACCGATCAATCAGTAAGCAGTGATCCACTCAGTCAGCTTTGAGTAGACGTCATCTTACATGAAACATTAAGGGTGTAACAAGATTGTTTAGTACGCCGTCTAATGCAAGTTTATTTTTGAACACTAGCGAGCCTACTACAAGATTCCTTTTGTTTAACATTTTATAAAAGTACACATTTTAAATGTTATGCTGTCTAATAACAAAGCAACAAGTTCACTCGGTTATTTAAGATATGGTGTAGCTACAGTGGAACCTTTTATATTATAGTCATTCCTTTTAATTGCTGGGGACTCATTGTTTTTGGTTTAAAATCCTTTTAAAAAAACATATGTGATCGTTTACGCGTCAGAAATTCCAAAAATGGACGAAACCTAACTGTTAACTCTGTGTTGGGAATTGAATCGTGAGCAGAGTGGACAGTTACAGCCCTAGTAACAATATTTAACAAAACTGACAAGATTCTTCTAAACATGTGAATCATATGTCAGTAATTTTCACTGACCTTTCCTATATAACAATATTCTTGTGTAGGTAGCAAGTGTGAGGAAGACGACGGTCCTGGATGTGATGAGGAGGCTCCTGCAGCCCAAGAACGTCATGGTGTCAACGGGCCGAGACAGACAGACCAACCACTGTTACATCGCCATCCTCAATATCATCCAAGGAGAGGTGGATCCTACACAGGTGAGAGACAGAGATGAGAGTTTGGTACCCAATGGGGAACTGAGTTGAGCATTACCAGGTTAAGGTGAAAACTGGGTGGAAAGATCCTGCATGACAGAAACAGTGCCCTGTGTACACCCCACACAGTCCAGTTTAACCTTTCCCTGTCTCACAATATAAGCTAGCAAATGCTGTGTTTAATTAAAGTAACTAATAAATAGTACCTTTTAATAGGTAATGTGTTACCATCTACTGTGATCCTTTTTTCCTGCGCTGTTTATGAAATTGATCTTCATTTCATTTAGTTATCTGGCAGATTCTCTTATCCACAGTTACAAATCTTGCAACTCAAACAGTCATAGAAGGTAGAATCCAATCACTTATGACTTAAGAGACCTTCTGGTCAATAGTAAAGGACCTCAACCACTGCACAACTACACATTACAATTCACAGGGCGCATTTAGCTTGAACGGGACACAGTTTCACAATTACATATTGAATTGTTTGACAGGAGTTTGACTTTATTTAGTTACGTGGATCTGCTTTCCTCCAGGTACACAAAAGTCTTCAGAGGATCCGAGAGAGAAAGCTGGCTAATTTTATCCCATGGGGTCCTGCCAGTATTCAAGTGGCACTCTCTCGCAAGTCCCCTTATTTGCCCTCAGCCCACCGTGTCAGCGGACTCATGATGGCCAATCACACCAGCATCTCTTCGGTACGCCCCACCTACAACGCTCTGTCATAGCTAGGCATGTGCGATATGGATCGTCTATAATCATATCTTACAAATTCTTAAAATTAAATATGTTTAAGTTTATAACAACAACAAGTTTATAACAATTTGTTGCTATTTCTTAAAATAGTGATGTTTGACTATAGATTTATCAAATATTTGTTAAGAAAATGACTGAAGTTAAAAATGAGCAAACAAACTGCGCCAGGAGATAAAATACAGGCATAACCAGCCTTGCAGTCTGTCCAAAGACTTAATTACTTACTTGTGCTCACTCACATGGAAGAGGTTTGCCTGTAAAAGGTTATGTTGCACAAAAGACAGCAATCTGCAAAATCAGTTGTCGTTAAAGAAAGCTTGATAAGTAACTAATCTTTATAATATACAAATTACAAACCTCATCAATCAAATTTACTGTCAAGGAAAGATTTGGTCCTGCTATCCCATAAATCAGTTCAAAATCTGTGCTACAGTTTTTACTTGAATGCTTCAGTTTTAAGTTTAAAAAAAGCCTGTTTTCCTTGCATTTAATTTTAATTAAATGTTATTTTTCTTTATGCCATTAACAACAGTTAATATCCTATTAACAACAGCAAGCTAGTAC
Organism: Parotocinclus maculicauda; assembly: GCA_034780255.1. Taxonomy (NCBI): domain Eukaryota; kingdom Metazoa; phylum Chordata; class Actinopteri; order Siluriformes; family Loricariidae; genus Parotocinclus; species Parotocinclus maculicauda. The sequence goes on from JAUZSU010120215.1 coordinate 10,548, forward strand.
AATCACAGACTTTTACTAATACATTTTTAACGGATACAAATTGTCGTCCAAATACTGTCCCTGCTAAATACAAAAAAAATACTGATTTTGTAAATATCACACACAGTCACATCCCTGCAGAATAACCATCCGTTAGTTTCCTAAAGACTGGCAGGATATTAATCCGCAGTGACGTAGCACGATGTAAAACGTATTCTGAAATCCATCTTAAATGGCAGTTTTCATAACTGACGTCAGTCGGACACAAAGGCGTGTTAGAGGCCTAACAACCGCTCTGGCACAAACTTCCATTCGCATGTACATTCCAGATATGCAACCAGTACAATACTGTGTTTCTTTGTTGCCTCGTGCTTTCTAAATTATGTGGAATTAGATTTTTAGCTGCAGGGCTCAGCAGTTTCCCCTGAGGCGTTTTGGCTACAGTCGTGTCATTAGTTGAAACGTGACCACACTGACTGTCAACCAGAACCTCAGCCGCCCAGTGTGAACTGAACATCTGACTGGTGCATCACATGGTAGTGTAATGATGAATCCTACAGGTGTATGAATGCTATGTAAATACACTGCTCAAATTTAATTAGGGATATTATTTAGGAATTTTTATGACCAGTATAATTGTTTCTCCGTTAGTGTTAAACTACTAGTAGAGACCGTGGTGATTCTAATGTCAGGCTGAATGGAGAGGTGATTTAAAATAAGCTACTGAAATGTATGCTTAAAACAGTTAGTTACTACATAAAATAGTTATTGAATAAAATAGTAATAGGTCATGTTTATTAATTGGGTAAATGTTTGTTAATAAAACAATATATTGAGCAATGAAGGATACTCCCACTAATGCTGATAAAGATGCCGACCAGACATTTAGTAAAGCTAGGATTAGCGCTCCGTAATTCCAGGTAAAACATTGGTTTAATGCAACACTGCTGCTCTGCAGTTTGTTTATTCAGCACTAGTCATATGCTAAAGTAATAGCACAAGTGTGTTAGCTATCTGGTTCAGTCCATCCTTCCCCTTTCATTCAGCTGGCAGTCAGCCCTAAAAAAACTTATTCCCTTGCATATGTTTACATTTTGGCTACAACCGTTAAAAGTTAAACAGGGATATTAGTTAACACAGTGTGCCCTGGATGAGAGGCCAATCCAATGGAGGGGTGGCAGATTTCAGTAAGTGTGTTTAATAATCAGATCATAGTCTGATTTTTGCAGTTATGCAGTGGTTTTTTTAACACTTTGTGAAGACTTTGCTTATTTAACATAAACAAGTTTTGAAATTTGGATCACATAAGGCCTGAGCCATGTAAACCTAGAGGTTTCCCATTATTTGATTACACTGTTACACTGCTCACATAAATTAGGGCATATTGTGGGATATTACATTTAAAAATGTCCCTGAATTTATCTGATTACTCAAGTAGATGTATACTCGTTGACCTGGTAACTGAAATAATCAGATTTTATGCAGTTACCGGACGATTAAGTGCATTTAAACGCACGCACTCTTGCAGTGCTGGGGGAACAATCCCTTTACGAGTCTTCCCTGCCTATGTTTAACACAAGACACAGCCACCTGTGGGTCTCAAACCTAGGCCACTGCAGTGGTCTACTAATGAGTTTCCACAGTGACACCCACGCCTCTTGGTATATTATTTAAGGCTTCAATATACAAAACTTTTAATGTGATGCTCTATGCTTTATATCAGAATCCTTAGTACTGTATGTCTGTGCAAAGCTTTAAGTTTCTGTTCTCACATTGTTCTGTCTCTGCCGTCAGCTGTTTGAGAGGACGTGCCGTCAGTACGACAAGCTGCGAAAACGCGAAGCTTTCCTCGAGCAGTTTCGCAAGGAGGACATATTCAAGGAAAATTTTGACGAACTGGACGACTCGCGCGAAGTGGTGCAGCACCTGATCGATGAGTACAGTGCTGCCACGAGGCCCGACTACATCTCCTGGGGGGCGCAGGAACAGTGAAACAAATTAACATGTAACCCTGGACTGGAATTCAGCTTATCTCAGATGTGTGAGGTGTTGGTGAGCACAGGGCACTGTTTCTGTCATGCAGCATATTGTATGTGTGAGATGGATGAGACTCAGCACTGCTGTTAAGTTTATAGGCAAGCACAGACTGGGATTCTTTAGCCACTTTATTAGCCTAATCTACCATATAGGGGAATTTGTATGTATAGATTTGAAGAATGTGTTAAGCCTTCTCTACGCTGTCCTTTTAGGGTAAGAGACCATCATAAGTCCACAACTGAGCATCATAGGTCTTGAGCGCTGATACTGTTATTGCTTAAGTAACTAAACCACATTAATATAATAGAACAATATGGCACTGATAGAATGGTTTTTTTTAACATTTAAGTAAAAACGAGAACATATGTTATGCACTAGAAGAAAAATTGATCTAATGACATTCAGACCTTATACCATGACCTGGAATTATCTGTATTTCTGTATGAATTACTATTAGGGCTGTAAGAATGGCTGCCTAAAATATTTAAGTATTCTGTACTGGGAAAAATCTTTATTTTCTAACATTAGATTGGTTGTTTTAGCATAATGTCCATTTATAACATTGTCACTTACTGGACTTAAAAATTTCATATAATCGTTTTTACTGATCTTCAAGGCAGTCTTTATATCTTAGCCTTTTCACCCTGGTCCCCTTCTGAAAAAGTTTTCTTGATTGCTAGCATTTCAAAAAGACAATATCTGATCAAGCTTCTTTGAGTTGTAGAAGGGCCAACTTGGCATCCCAAGGAAGATGCTGCTTTTGTTAATGTGTAAGGGGACGCCACACAAAATACTTGCCACTGTACCCTATAGAAGCTGTTTTATCCTTCTGTTTGAATACATTTCTATTCTTATTATACCAATGCTAAAGGGGTATATTAAATCTAATGGAAGCCTAAAGCCTTTGCACAGTATGTGATCAGTGGTGGTCCTATGGTGGTCCCATTCTCTAGTGGACAGGGTTGCTGTCAGGGTTGCATCTGTATGGTTTAAATCTAATACATTTGGCAAAAACTGTACATATAATTAATGAAAAGCTCATTGTCATGCAGTTTCTCTCAGCACATAATGAACTCTGTGGCCGTTGCTGTTATTGCCATGCTTCAATTCACGACCACACACTCAGTCCTGAGTAAGCAGATAAGGCAGGGTGGTCTTGGATGTCTTCTGAGCTCTGTAGGTGAGGGATGAAAGGGACGGAGTGAAGAAAAATGATAAGCCTGCGGGATAGAAAAGCTTAAGCCTGAGGGGATCCGAGTGGTAAATCCACACACACACACACACACACACACACACACACACAGCTACAATGCAAACCAGTGGATAATCATTAAGATCCTTACTGACGTTTTAAATAAGGTGATTCAACAACTCTGGAATGTGTTCAGTGCACTGTTGATCAGCAGGATGACACCTCCCACTTTCTTTGGGAGAATCCTTCACCTCGCTGTATTCTCTAAATCACCTTGTAGGATTTAAGGATTTAGGATTGTGTGGCTGAAACTAATCTTGGACTAAATTGAAATATCAATGCTGATTCACCACGGCAAGTCTGTTTGAGCCTAGGATTAAGACTTATCCTTGGGAAACAAGCCACTAAAGATGCAATTCAGCCAAAAATGAGTTTTCCAAACCTAGTCGATTAGCATCTGACGTTGGCTTAGCTTTGCATGGCGTTTGGATGCTGATGAAGTAATGGAACCGTTTGTTACTTCTGAAAACGATTCCAATCCATCACAGGGCTGGCTTGGGTTGCTTTTGCAGCACTGTAACCACCAAATCCTCAACAAACTTGATCGTGGCAAGCTGTGCCGTTATAATGCCTGAAGGCATCACCGGCTTGGACCAGGGTCACCATGGTGGTGGGTGGGCGAGTTGTTACTGTGCCACCTGTATAATGGAAATGTTTTGCTTTGTTTAATTCTTTTAGTTTGTTTAACCAATCCCCATTCAACCAATGACACTGACCTAGCCTCTGTCTGCATGCAAGGCTCGACCCCTCACTAAGGCACCTGAGTTACTATGGGTCATCACCTAGGTTTCTTAAAAATGTTCCTTTCGGGTAGAAACAGCAACTGAAAATAATATCTGTGATCTTGGCAAATGAAGTCAAATTTTGCATGCGAGCTCAAATGTAAAAAAAATAAATTAACTAATGCTGAGCTTTAAAAGGACAGAGGAACAGCAATCAATGTTTTAGGATCAGTGTCTGGATCGCTGTATTTTTTCTGTGACTCATTGTTTTTCAGGATTTCATACTTCCTCTTGTTCTTTATCCTGCTTTTTCTACTGAACATACTGTGTGGTTATGAAATCATCCAGAATAAATGCATTTCGAATAGCAGAGCTTTCAGAGTTCTAATGATTGAGAGGACTATCCAAAGCAACAGGGCTTACAGGTAAGACGGATCATTGCATGCTGTTGTGACAGTGCCAGTTTGAACCCACAACATTTTGCTTTGTAGTTTAGATTTAACACAGTTACAGGTATAGTAGACCTGCAATTAACTGGTGCCTTGTACAGTTCCGGGACGGGTTCTGGAACCAGGATGAGTTTGTTTTGCCTTCTCGTTCTGAATGCTATGCCATAAATGCCAACAAGGAGCTTTATTTTCACACAAAGACTGAATTTACACCCAATTTACTATTTTGTGGCAGTAATAATTATTATTCATGTTTCTGCTGGTTTATGTGACAAACTGTCAAGATGATTTGTGTTGTCTGAATTCCCTTGTTTGTGTAAATCAAAAGAAAAAAAAAAAACTATATATATATATATATATATATATATATATACTACTCAAAAAATAAAGGGAACACTTGGAGTTACATTATGTTGTTTAAGTGTTTCCCTTTATTTTTTTGAGCAGTATATATATAATTATATATATATATAATTCATTTGTATGACAGTAAAAATACAGAAACCCTGTAATTTGACAAGCTGTTTACACCACAATGCCTGGGGTTATAAGACAGATTTTACTTCTTATTCTAGTTTTGTATTATTATTAAAATATATTATCATTACGGCGAACACACGATGATTAGATTGTCACTAAATGGAACTTACCCGTAGTCACAATAGGGCAGCACGGTGGCTCGGTGGGTAGCACTATCGTCTTACAGTGAGAAGGTCATGAGTTTGATCCCGGGTGAAGTGGTCTGACTTTCTGTGTGGCTGTGTGGCACTTTCCTACTGCTAACAACATATTTTTGCAGATGTTCTGAGGGTCAGCAGTCATTTGGCATCGTCCTTCAGGTATTTAGAGAACATTTTACCTGTAACGTCAATTAAAGGACTTAACGAGGCAAAACGATGCAGTGTTAAGACATTTAATGAATCAATAAAATGTTTGGATCACAGCAATAGCTTTTGACAACTTCTAGCAGTAATCAGTGAAATCAACTCTACTTTTAGACATTCCTCAAAGATGTGGCTCGATAAATGTTAACTAATAAATCTCTTGTTTAGGGCTGTTCCTGTGCCGGCGGCTAGGTATCGCCTCTGACCCTGTCCAAAAAAAATGAATGAATACTGTGACTCTTGAACTTCAATCAAAATCTAATAGGTAATATTATTAGGAGTCTACACAATAGTCTATGTGTATGGACCCTATTTAAATGGGGGTTACATAAAGAAAGCATGAGACCAATTATATTTAAGATAAATAAGGTAAATAAATCCAAAGGCCTATAAATGAAGATCTAAAATACAGGATGTTTACAAAGTAAGACCCACTTTAATAAATCTATTACTCACCAATTAACGTACATAAGAGGCTGATTTGAGATTTATATGAAGCACAAGGAGTCCAGGTTTTATCTTGAGTGTGACGTGACAAACATCAACGTGCATATAATCAATGCTAAAGACAGACTTGCTTTATGGACACCCTGTTTAACATTTAAATTCCAACATTCCAGCATTTAACACCTTCACTGTTCACTTTCATTCACACTGACAACTTCTCGTTTGATACACTGACTGTTTAACCTCAAACAGCATCATTATTTTGGAGTCAGTGAGTTCCAAAAGTGTACAGTTCACATACTCAACCAGATAACGTGGAATTAATGCGTATATTAACGAATAGAATTGAATATGTGGCATGTGAAACATGACTGATCAGATAATTGAAGAAGATTTTAAGATAAATCTATGAGGTTACAACGATGACCTGACAAGGCATGCGGTGTTTGAGTGATTAGTCACATTTTAAAGTGATCCACGTTTCAAAGTATTTCAGGTGGTTTAGTGGCATCACCAAAGTCTTCGATCAACCACTTTATTTCCTTTGATCTTTGAATCCCGCTATGAGTCACACTGCATGTCCTCTTTTCGTTTCGTGCCAAAAAATCTTTTTACCTTCCTTATTTCTTTTCACCGAGTCGTTTATTGTAAACGCTTTTAGCATGACTAAAAATGAAAGCATTAGGTGCCATCGCTAAAAGAGCCAAATCGCAGGGGTTCACAGTAATGTTCCTGCACATCTAACTGGGCACAACTAGGCCTGGATCAGCTTACCAGCGACTATTCATGAACAATAAGAAGTGCACCAGGATGTTTTGGGAGGAAAAACTTTAGCTCAGGAAGTGATTGTATCAGAGCACATGTTGTTCCGCAAAGAAAATGTGCCGAAGATATGGAACGAGAGATTAGATATAACGTGGGCTGGATGACATCACTCACTGGCCACTTTTTTTAGGAACATTATTGGGAGCCTGGTTATTCTTGTTGACCATGTTGCATAGCGTTCAAGCTTACCTAAAATACCCCTATCAGAGTGCTGCTTAAAAGTTTGTGAATCCTTTAGAATGCTATATATTTATGCATAAGTATGACATGAAAACATCATTAAATTTTCACACACGTCCTGAAAGCAGATTAAGAAAACCCATACCATATACTTGATAATTTATTTATTGAGGAAAATATATGTGGGTGGCAAATATATGTAAACCAGTGACTCAGCTGTGCAGAAATAACTGCAACGAAATATTTCCATACTGTTGATCAGTTTTGCACATTAACTTGGAGAGATTTTAGCCCATTCTGGTGTATAATACAACTTCATGAGATGTTGGTTAGTTTCTTCACATAAACATTTATCTTTACTTACAGTAGCTTTTTATAACATACTTAGACCACATACATATTGGCCACTCGTCAATATTCAATATTGGATAATGGTCCTTAATAAATAAATGACAAAGTATAATATTTCTCATTTGTTTCACTGGCTTCTTTTTTTATCTAATTTTAGGACTTTAGGACTGAAAATCGAATGATGATGTTGTTCATAATTATGCAGAAAACTCTCAAACGGTTCACAAACTTGCCAGCACCACTCTACATAAAGAAGTAGTTATGAGATAAGTCCAGTATTATCACTAGAATTAGAGCTCCTGTTAGTTCATGCATGAAGAAATACAGGTTATGTGAGCAAAGTCTTAAATCCAGTGGAGAAAAACAGGGCCTTCTGAGGTTTGGTGGAAATGTTTTACCATGTTTAACAGGTAACTGCTAACAGGTATTTGCATATCACACAACCATTAGTTACTGAGAACATGTTTTCAATTTCCTGTTAACTGAGGACGTCCCTGTAGTTCATAAACGTGCTTATCATAGAGAACAGAGCTTTTATTTAAGTTTAGCTATGTTGTTTAGCAGTTTATTTTAATCTGAGACTTTTTGAGTATACATTTAGATCAGTACTGGCGTTTGGATTCTATTTAACTAGATGTTATATGTATTTAATGTTCTGTATTCTCCATATGGGCAGCACGGTGGCTGAGTGGGTAGCACCTCTGCCTCACAGCAAGAACGTCCCGGGTTCAATCCCAGGGTGGAGCGGCTTGGGTCCTTTCTGTGTGGAGTCTGCATGTCCTCCCCGTGGTTGCGT
>JAUZSU010120226.1:0-18468 GCA_034780255.1 Parotocinclus maculicauda
CACGAAAGCATGAATAAGTGTCTCGGCCGCTGTATCAGACAGCAGGGGACGTATACGGGCAATATTACGGAGGTGGACCGTATATATAATACACAGCTATATGAGTGGGCAATATACTGTATTCGTCAACAGAATACATACCCTACTAGTTAATGATTCAAAAAACACAAAAACAAAATAGCAAATATCGGAATGGTACCTTTTCAGTGCAAAATATTTCTTACGATAAGTGCAATATCAGAATATGCAGACATAATCTTAAACCGTTTGGAACGCAAAAGGGCATAAAATGCCTGCGCTACTGCTCTTTTGAAATCTATTAGAGGCTACTTTTTGGTAATGTACCTCTTGGTGAGAAATTGCTAATGCTAGACAGGCCTCTATGTTTACATTTTTCTTTTTTGTAGATCTGTAAATTTTGTTAAGCACATGTAAAAAGTTCCATAAATTATAGATAATAAAGCGATAACACCAACCCGGCAAAAAATATTGTATGTGTAAATAACACAAGCCAGTTCTGAATTTTATCTGAATCTGACTGTAACATCTACCATGTTTTGTTTGTCTTTGGTCCGTGTTGTATTCAGACATCAATCAAACTGCACCATAGTTAATTTTGGAGCAGACTGAGACCCACCTATTCAGGGGATATATTTCCAGGTTGTTCGAACTGCACTAGCACACTGCCTCATTTGAATGAAGTGCTCAGCTTGGGCTATACTGCCTAAGGAGATCCGTATGATATGTCAGCTTTAAACCATTTAGGGTTTAAAATGTTATTAGCAGGATATTTAAATGAGACAGCTATTGTAAACTGAATATGCTGGGAGCTGTAACATTAAAGTACAAAACATCTGGGGACAAGAATATCTATTCTTCTCAGGCTCTGTTTCCTTCTGCTTCTCCTGGTGATGCTGGGAATATCAGCCTAGATATCAGCCTCTCTCTGGGATCACATATTCTTCTGGAGACCTTTTCCGGGACTGAGAGATATAATCCCTCCAGCATATCCTGGCTCTGCCTGGTGCCTCCTTCTATATGGATATGCCTGGAAAATCTCTTCCAGTCTCTGACAATGATTCTTAAATTCTAAAGGAGCATCCATTCTACCCCATGACTCCTCCAAATGAACAAACTACTCAACCTGTCACAGAGAATAAGCCTGGCAGTAGGAACCTAATTTCTGTCCTATACAGCCACAACCTTATTCTGTAGGTCACTATCCAAAGCTCACGGCTGTAGATGAGGATAGGCACGTGGGTTGTCCGTTAAACAGATAGCTTTGTCCGAGGGCTAGGCTCCTTCCTCACTTTCACAGACTTGAACAATGATTGCAAAACTGCTGCCACCGACCCGACCAGTTCAATCTCACACTCCTTTTCCATCAGGACAGACTGGATCTTGAAGATCTCATCTTGGTTCCTTTATTCTTACAAGAGTGTCACATCTTCTCCTTCTCCATATCCATTTCTTTGAAGGCATTTTAAGCCATCATTAAGTTTCCTGAGATAACAATTGAGCATTACAAAGTTCCTGTGGGTTGTAACTTTTGCTAGTTTTGTGTGGAAAATGGAGGCTGGCAGGAAGAAATTGAGGTGCTGGATGAACTGAGCCAATTTCAGGCGCTACTGCACTGCATTCTGCCTGAAACACATGCATGTGGGAACACAAGTTTACTTACCATCTGATGGCAATTAATTAACAATCAATCAATCTGGTGACAATCAATTGCATGTGATGTCTTTGGGACATTAACCGGGTAACCTTTTTACATTATTATTACAGGTGATTGTTTCAGTGCAATTACAAATCTTTATAATACAACAACAGACAGTATTTTATAAATGCCTTAGAAAGGTTTATTAGACATGTGCCTATTATGTATGCCTATTGCAATTGGTATAACGGTCTAATACAATGTTATTACAATTGCATATTATGACAATGTAACAAATGTTTATTACAATGTTATAACGGTTATGTTATTTAGCAGAACCCTTATCCAGAGAGACTTACAACTCATACAGTCTTACAATCCAAGTAATTTTGGATAAAAGGTCTTGCTCAAGGTTTTAACTGAGGCAGCTTGGCAGACCTTCTGGTCCAGAGTCCAGTACCTTAACCGCTAGGCTACCACCGTCCACCATCCATATTACAAATGATAATTACACTATTTTCACAAGAGCTTATTACATTGTTACTACAGATGTTTATTACAACATTATTACATGTGTTTATTACAATTTTATTACAAGTGATTGTAAGAATGTTATTACAAGTGCATGATCACAATGTAACTACGTGTTTATTACAATATTAATACAAGTGCTTATTACAATGGAATGAGTTAATTACAACTTTGTTAAAAGTGCTTATTACAATCTTATTACAAGTGTTATATCTTATTACACACGCAAGGCAACAATATTACAGGTGATTACAGAGAGTAATCATGAACATTTATTCCATGTTTTACAATAATCTCTTTCAATATTGTCACAATCATTTAGTACAATGTACTGTAAATGTACATTTTTATCATATTTTAAACATTTTTCATATGTTTTTTACAATGTTATTATAAAGTTTTATTACATGCAAATGTTTATTAAAGTGCAATTTCACAAGTACAGTACTTTTAAAACACAGAATGGGGGTGTTGACTGTTTTTGTATTTAAATGCCTTTTTTTTAAACGCCCTTACTCAGAGTGACTAACAATTTACACTACAATTTACAAGGTACAGTTCAAGCAATTGAGGGTTTTAAATCCTGCTCCAGCTTCCAACAGTAGGAGCTTGGCAATTTTGGGACCTAAACCTTCAACCTTTTGGTTTATAGTCATGCTCCTTAACTGCTGGGTGACCACTGTCAAGGTACATTGTAGGTGTAACTAATGAAGTGGCTGGTAGTTATGGATTTTCATGGCACTCTGACTGGTTCTGACAGTCTGTGGATCTCCATTAGAGCTTATGCATGGCAATACTGGAAACTGCAGAATTGCACAAAAGTGTCGTTGCAGATTTGCAGCGCCTCGTCTGACAGTTTGCTGTGCAATGCAGGTCCTTTTAAGCTCGTCTCACAAAGGCTATTATAGAATGTCAGCACTGCTTCTTCCTCACTCACAGTAATGAAATGCCTTTGTGACACCAAACACGTTCAGAGCATCAGACAAGGATGAGCAAGACAGAGAGAGAGAAAGAGAGAGAGATAGATAGAGAGAGTGTGAGAGAGAAAGAGCGAGAGAGAGAGAGAGAGAGAGGGAGGCAGGGAGAGACAGAGAAACAGAGAGAGAGATAGAGGGAGAGAGACACAAAAAAGCACTCTGGAGAGGCCTTTCCACAAAAGCAAAGAGACAAGTGTAAAAATCCCATTCAGACTCATTAGACTGTCCCGGGGCACGACGTTGGGATGGAGGGATGAATTTTTCAGCCAGTGCTTGGTTTATTGATGGAGGCCAGGCAGGTATGGGAGCAGAAGGCATGGAGGTTTTAATTTCAGAACCTGTATTGGGGTCGGGGGACCTGGGACACTGCTGTTTTTGTTTTTCTGATGAGTGATTTCTTCGTAAAAGATTTAGATGTCACTGATTGCTTTATGTCTGGTGTGAAATGCATACACAGAGGGTTGAAAAGGACATTCAGGTGGTGCAGTGTCAGCGGTGTGCAGTGCTGCTAGTTCGCCATTAAAGCGACCCAGGTTCTGGATAGGCATCAGAGGCCCCACGACTCTGACCAGCACAAACTGGGGTTAAAACATTAAGAAAAATGTTATAAACCATTTATAGTAATGGGCCACCATATTAGGTATACCTGTTCAACTGAAAGGTGTAAAATGAATGTAATTAGATATGTAGACATGGCCAGAACAACTGGCTGAGCAGCAGAATGTGGAAGAAAGGTGATTTGCTTGTGTGTGTTTTTTAACATGACATAGTGGTTGGTGCTAGACAGGTTGATCTAGGTTGAGTATTTCAGAAACTGCTGATTTACTGGGATTTTGATGCAAAACCATCTCTAGGGTTTACAGAGAGATTGGTTTGAAAAATATAAAATATTCTGTGATGGCAGTTCTTTGGGCACAAATGCCTTGTTGTTACCAGAGATCAAAAGAGAGACTGGTTTGAGCTGATAGAAAGGTAACTTAAATAAGCAAGCTAAAACTGAATTATGCAGAAGATCATTTCTGATAGAAAAACATATTGAACTTTGAAGCAGATGGGCTTCCACAGAGGCTTCAGTTTCCACAGGCGCACCAAAACATTAATAGGAGTCTGGAAAAACATTTCCTAAAAAGTCTAAGGACTCTCGAATTTCTGCTGTGACATTTAGATGGTAGGGTCAAAATTGGCATAAACATCAAGAAAGCATTCTCCCTTGTATTAACAGTTCAGACTGTTGGTGGTGTAATGGTAAGTATTAAACTCAGACATGCATAAATGCCTCAGCATATCTGAGTATTGCTGCTTTCCACAGTGTATGATCTTCCCTGGTATGATCATCTGTCACAAAGCTCAAATCATCTTAAACTTGAACTTGACAATGTGTTTACTTTACTTAAATGGCCTCCACATTCACCAGATCTCAATCTAACAGAACACCTTTGGGATTTGGTGCAAATGAAAATGGACGTGCAGCTGACAAATCTGCACCGGCTGTGAGATTCTATCATGTCAATATGGACCAAAATCTTTTAGGAATGATTTAAGCATTGTTAGATCTGTGGGATGAAAAATGAAGGCAGTTCTGAAGGCAAAATGGTTCAACCCTGTACAAGCAAGGTGTACCTAATGAAGTGGCCTGTGAGTGTATGTACTGTACAAAGAGAAGTCTCGTTTGCCTCCATTAGCATGATAAAACAAAGCTTTTTATATGAAAAACACACTTAATAAAACACACTTTTTATATTTTCATAAAAGTGAATGATAACTCATTACCATGCTTTTGTTCTCATCCCCTAATTACACAGCAGCTGCATTAACCCTAAAGATTTACATTCCTTAAATCAGCTTGTTTTCTTGTCACGTGAATTGTTTTTGCAGGAATTTTCCGTGGTGAACAGAATCGTGGAGTGAAAGCATTTTTGTCTGCAATTAGCACGGTATGGTGAAAGCACAGTGCATTTTATGGAAAGTGCGATGCTTAATTCAGCATGCTGTCTCAAAATTAATTGAGTGCTTTTTTGATGTTTTTGTTTTTGTCAATAATCATAATTTAATTATGCTATAGTTTAGAGAAATTAAGAATCTATGCATTTTACTGTATTTATATAAACTGCCCTTGCTGCTCTTTTCCTCTTAGAAATGTGAAAAATGGATCCGTGGCCGTAAGAAATGGTGTCGCCAGTAAATAAGTTTCTATTTGACGGTTAAACATGCATGGGATAACATACTACGGAGGGTGAATTATTCATTTATTATCTTCTGCTTAATCCACAAAGGGATGCGGGCCAGCCTGTGCCCACTCGGCAACTCTGGGCGCAAGGGCAGGAACAACCCTAGAAGAGGCGCCAATCCATCGTAGGGCACACACACACACACACACACACACACTAAGGGCTACTTTTAGAGACACCAATTATCCTAACATGCATGTCTTCGGACTGTGAGAGGAAACTGGAGTACCACTAGTAAACCCACACAGACACAGGGAGGACATGCAGACTCCACACAGAAAGCAACACCCTGGGATTAAACCCAGGACCTTCTTGTGATTTGCTTGTGTGTGTTTTTTAACATGACATAGTGGTTGGTGCTAAACAGGTTGATCTAGGTTGAGTATTTCAGAAACTGCTGATCTACTGGAATTTTGATGCAAAACCATCTCTAGGGTTTACAGAGAGTTTGGTTTGAAAAATATGAAATATCCTGTGATGGCAGTTATCTGGGCATAAATGCCTTGTTGTTTGAGCTGATAAAAAGGTAACTCAAATAAGGAAGGTACAACTGAATTATGCAGAAGATCATCTCTAATTGAAAAACACATTGAACCTTGAAGCACATGGGCTACAGTACCACGTGTTAAGTCGTGTCAGCTAAGAACAGGCAACAGAGGCTTCAAATCCCACAGGCGCACCAAAACGTTAATAAAAGTCTGGAAAAACGTTGCCCAATGAGTCTAACGAGTCTCGATTTCTGCTTTGACAGTTAGATGGTTGGGTCAGAATTGGCATAAACATCAAGAAAGCATTCTCCTCACTTCTTGCTGTGAGGTAGCGCTGCTACCCACAGAACTACCATGTTTCTTGAAAGGTGAATTAATCAAACTATTAATTAATTAAACAGTTTACATACAATACAGTTTTATAGCAGCCTATTATTTCTGTAACTAATGCAGAAATCAAATTCTAAAAATTTTACAAACTTATATAACTGTTGTTTTTCTCTCTCTCTCTCTCTCTCTCTCTCTCTCTCTCTCTCTCTCTCTCTCTCTCTCTCTCTCTTTATCTTCAGGTTTTTCTTGTTCCATGCCCTCTGTCTCCTTGTCTGCCCTTTCTCTCTTAAAGCAGACAGATGAGATATTGAATTGGTGTGAAACAGGATTTAGGTTTGGTTTCACATCGTCCCCTGACCTTTCCAGTATCCTGATATTAAATGCAATAAAAACAAACAGAGGCAGAGAATGTCAAGCATTTTCTGTCCAAGTACATCTAATAATCTTAGAAAAATATCTGTAGGGTAATGACAACTGACAACATAGGGTACTCTGCTATTAAACACATGACAGGTGCTTAAACTATGCAGCGCTCACTGAGCCACATTCGGGTATTAAATATTGAAGTCTGACATTCTACTGAAGGATTTATTCAATAAACGGCGTGATAAATAACCCTTCCTGCCCCTGCCGCTCAGATGAAATGCAGGTTTAGCATTTAGCAACAGCGTTCGCTTTATGGAGCAGCAGAGTGACTTGGATGGTAGCAGCAGAAACAGCAAGAAGGTCCTGGGTTCGATCCTGAATTATTTTTGTGTAGAGTCTGCATGTTCTCCCTGTGTCTGTATAGGTTTACTCAAGGTTATCAATGACAGTCAAATGTCATTGATCCTGCTGAATTGGTCCTGATCTGAGTATACATATGACTAGCTTCAGTACAACTTTGTTACCTTGTGTCTGTTATTGAATGGCCAAAATAAATAAACTAAACTAACTTTTACTTCATAAGGTTACTAAAGCAAACATATGCAGGAACTGAACCCATAAACCATTTAACATCCAACTGATTTATATTAGTAAGGTGGGTACGATGGGTAGCACTCACAGCAAGATGGTTCAATTCCAGGGTGGAGCAGCCTGAGTCCTTTCTGTGTGGAGTCTGCATTTCTTGCATTTTACTCCGGGTACACTGGTTTCCTCCCACAGTCTAAACTTTTAGGGCATAATAGCCTGCCCGCCTGTTAAAATTATGGCTTAAACACCACTGCCGTCGTATAACTGGCGACGTCTACAAGGCGTCTCACAGTCAAGGTGATCAAGGTGATTATGTCATTATATGGGTGGCCTTCCATAATCCACATGGATTGGTTCCAAAATTCCACGTAGACACCAAAATTTGCATAAAAAATCAATTTTGTAAGTTACTCTGGATAAGGGCGTCTGCTAAATACTGTAAATGTAAATGTACACATTCTCCAGTAAACTTCACATAATCTCTAGACTTCATAAATAATAAAATGTAAATGTTATGGAAATGACTACAAATTAAGTCTACAAGACTTGACGAGACAAGACTACAAAACATTGCTATGCTGTAAATGGTGACCGATTTGTGTACTCCCAGTGGTACTATTACTACACTGTACCTAAATACTGTCTGTACAGTACACAGTATTTGTGACATATATAGCACTCGAAACCTAGCATGCTAGCAATACGTACAGTAAAAAGGCTAGTTTGGACATAAACCTTATAGAATCATATTATCAGACCATCGTACTTAAACTGGAAAGGTCAGTACAGGGTATCTATAAAGTAAGTCTGACTTACTGTCTGAGGGCAGCATGGTGGCTCAGTGGGTTGGATCTCAGGTGGAGTGGTCCAAAGACATGCTTTAAGTGAATTCATTGCAAGTTGTACTGCTGTGTGTTTGTATGAGCCCTACAGTGCATTGCCACTCTACTGTGTAGGATTGTCCTTGTCTTGTGTTCTGTGCCAGTGACTAAACACTGTCTCTTTTGTGACCCTGTTCAGTATTAGGCAGATGATAAACTAAATAAATGAAAGAATGTAAATACGTGAGTTGATGTTTGTCGTGTCGCCCACAGGCCTTACTTTAAACCTATGTATTGTGGATCAAGCCTGGGCTCTTTGTGCTTCATATAAATCTGATAAAAGCCTTTCATACATTTCATATATTGGTTGGTGAGTTGGATTTACTCACCGAAATAGTCTCTTATACTGGTAACTGGTAACTGTCAGTATTCCATGATGATGACCAGCATGATTACCAGTCTGATAAACATTATAGCAGTGACTAAAATAAAACAGCTTATTTGATTATTTCTTTTTCCTCTATTGCAGCTGTCTGTCTACTTGAATGTGTGAGAGTGGTTTTGGTGAATCATGTGAACTCTTTACACTCTTTTTAAACCTGGTTTAACGTCCAGTTTCCACTAAAGCATTATGGCTACCATGCTTATTACTGCACAAGTTCAGCTTCTAATTGGCTGTTCAATAAAACATGAACAAGCACAATGTTAATGAGGCGGAGCCACAATCAGTAAGGAGTTTACCACTTTGTCCTCATTAATGCAATTGTGTGTGTGTGTGTGTGTGTGTGTGTTTAAATATGTGTTTTATGCTTTTCACTAAACCATTAAAATATTTGGAGGATAATTGCAGCTTTACCCTCATTGAAAGCAGCGCTTGAGCATTCATGACTGTGCAATTTGTAATTGCTCATTATTTTCTGCCATCACATAACAACCAACTGGTTAGCTAACGGCAATTGCTACATTAGCTCATGCTACCCTTTGTATTAAAAAAAAAGAAAAAGCTTAAATGAGCCAGAACATCCAAAGATGCTGGAAAAATTCCTCTGAGATTCAGTTCATATTGAACTGAGAGCATCACACAGTTACTGCAGATTTGTCGGCTGCACATCCCTGATGCCAATCTCCCATTCCACCGAATCCCAAAGGTTCTCTATTAGACTGAGATCTGGTGATTGTGGAGACCATTTGAGTACAGTGAACTCATTGTCATGTTCAAGAAACCGGTTTGAGAGGATTTGAGCTTTACAACATGGTGTGTTGTCCGGCTGGAAGTAACCATCAAAAAACGATACCAATACTCAGCTAGGCTGTGGTGTTTAAATGACGCTCAATTGGTATTAAGGTGTGCCAAGAAATCATGCCTTACACCATAACACCATCAAAATCCTATTGATACAGGACAGGATGAATCCATGCATGACAGGACAGGAGTGGCACCCATTGTGGTCTTCTGCTGTAGCCCACGTGCCTCAAGGTTAGATACACTATGCATTCAAAGATGCTCTTCCGCTTATTCGGTTACAACAAGTGGTTATTTGAATTACTGTTGCCTTTCTGTTAGCTTGAACCAGTCTGGCCATACTTTCATGGCATTTTTAGCCTCACTGAATATTTTCTCTTAATTACTCCATTTTCTAGCAAGTCTACAGATCACGTACCTCTTGGTTTTTCAAGAAAAAGTTGCAGTTTTAAAAAAACAACAAAAAAACCCCCAACAAAATGTCTCCACAATTTCAAATATGTCAGATATTCTTATCCTTTTAGGGACATTTGATCCCCACAAAGTAATATAAACATGGATGGACACACACAGACACAGACACAGACACACACACACACACACACACACACACACACAGAGTATATTGGATTAGTTCTCGACTCTAACATGACTGACACTGATCACCTCGTGTTAAGCACCATTTACCTGCCCCCGCTCTCCCCCTCACCTATCCACAGGCCCTTCAAGTGATAAAACCAAGTCTGCATTCATTTCACTCATGCCCTTCACATGAGCATGCTCCTACCTTGAAGACTGTCACACAGAGCAGCACTAATGGAGTCTAATCCGTTCAAGATGCTGCTTTTAGCTGCTTGGATAATGTTGCCAGAAACTCATAATGTGTGTGTCTTTGATCCTCGGGCTGTGAGGGGAGAGCAGTTTTGAATGCAGCTATCTATAATTCACGTTGTTGTCTGGCTATATGGAGATTCTTCAAACGTGAAAGTCAGAACAGCTTGATTTAAAATCCAAGAGCTTCAGAGTGGAGACGAGAGATGACGTATACGTTCTGTTTGATCCAAACAACACACCTTATAAACTTTGTTCTGAACAAGTTATCACAATTAAATGGACACTGATCGACTTGGACCCCGTTAAGCCCACATTTAAGCTGCTCAACAATATGCAGACATTATAGTCAAATAACTTACTTAAAGTAATAAAAATATTAAACATTCAACAAGTTAAGTGTCACACCCATCTTCCTAGAATTGCAACGATTCGATGTCTTGGTATTTTACGATCAAAAATCTGCTTAAATACAGCCACATTATTTAAGATTGTATTAAAAGTGTCTGATTTTGCAACCTTATACACAAAGTAACATTCTCCATGGGGTTTAGAGTATTTTTCAATCTTTTTTTTTGGAGCATAACAGTAGCCAAGATGTACAAATGCAATACATATGTTTTGCTTCAGAAATGGTTACGCCTGTCTGTGTTTATTTCTGTACAGCTTGCCTGGTGAGGCTAGAAAGTCGAACAGATGGATGGGCAAACAGAAACAGAAAGCAATCTAGAAAAATAAACAGATGGACAGAAGGAAAGACAGAAACAGAAAAAAGAAAACTAAAACGATTGGCAGATGGATGAATGAATGAACAGAGACAGAAAGGAAGCTAAAAAGTTGGAGAGATGCATTAATGGAGAGAAATAAAATGGAATATTAAAAAGATGGATGGACAGAAAGACTGAAACAGAAAGACCTAATAAGAAGAGAGGCAGACAGATGGACTAAAAGCCAGAAAAATATGTTTCTAACCACAGTGGATAAACATTTTTATTTTGTTTCTAGATCTCAATAAGCCCTTTTTGATAATCATTTTTTGAACTATATAAAATGGCTCAATTCACAGTTCAAACGTGACAACATTCCACTGTGGAGTTTGCATATTCTTTCTGTGTCCACATTATTTTTATAATTAAACAAACATTTAAACATTTAAGAATGTCTGAATAGTATTATATATTCATGCTCCTTTAACAGTAATCCATTGACAATGAACTGACATTAAATGAACAAAGAAAAAGAAACATCTAAATAATCAAAAAGTCAAAAGAAAAAAACATACTACAGCTTTAATATAAATGCACAAACTCTCATACACTCTCTCTCTCTCTCTCTCTCTCTCTCTCTCGTTCTCTCTCTCGAATTTGCTTATTGCACTCTTGTTGATAATATGGATTGTTTGTTTGTTTTTCATGTGTGGGGGCAGAGGGTTTACTTTGTGAACCTAAACCGTAATACAGCATGAGTCATCATGAATATGCATAACGTGAACTATACATGAGGAGCTATATATACATTAAGAAAGTTTTTAAGGCGGAAATGTTTTGCATTATTTCCTCATGTTCATGATGTTTGTGGCCCTCAAACGAAAGTTTTATTATGTGTATGTGTATTTAAAATGTGGATTCTTTCCGTACCCGTTTGAACATTAAATATCAAGTCAAGTCAAGTCAAATTTATTTCTATAGCTTTTTATAATGGAGCATTGTCTTAAAGCAGCTTTACAATCTTATATTATAATAAAAGGCCAATCCCAAATTTAGCAAGCCCAGAGCGACAGTGGAAAGGAAAAACTCCCTGATAGTAGAAGAAATAAACATTGGAAGGACCAAGACTCAAAAAGGGACCCATCCTCCATAGGTGGCCTAGATATCTTGTCTTAGTAGTTTATTCAAGTATGGGTTGAAAAGGATTTATAAATCATTGTATTCTGTTTTTATTTATGTTTTACACAACGTTCCAACTTCATTGGAATTGGGTTTTTGTTATAGATTGTTGCATTACACTCTCACAGTCTCTCTTTCTTTTCCTGGTTAACTGAGATCTCTCTCTAAGGAATTGACAGGAGCAAATGGACGAGTTGATGAATTAATAATGAAGTGTAATCTAATAGAATGTACTTACACATAGTATCTGATCACTTGAGTCTGAACAAGCAGAATGAGCCACTGTCACACTGATGCTCATCTCCTTCATACTCTGCTCCCAAAAATGAGGGGATATTTCATTATGGGATATTTCATTTTAAAATAGCCTCTCATTTTTGTGAGCAGAATGATAATGATTGAATTATCTTAGTTATGACATTTAGTTAACACAATCTATGTAGGACATTAACTTGAGCTAATAACAAGTCAAACATGAATATGGGTAGACATTTGAAGAAGCCACATTTATTTTTATTCCAACACAGAAGACAGAAGAACGTAGTATTTCTGCTTGTTCAATGAAGAAAGTTGACATATGTCTTCAAAGTAAAGTTACAATAACATTACGAAAATACAACTTTCCAACTAAAGCTTTCTGTTTTTATTTATTTCTCTTTCTTTTTCTGCATTTCCTTCTTTTTTACTCATTTATTAGTTTTATCTACATTTCTTTTCTGCTTTAACCAAGTTTTATCTTAATTTGTATCGGTCTTAATTTTTTTTTTCCTTTTGTACTTTTTATTCCTTTTTTAGGTTTTGTTTATAATGTATTCTTTGCTCTCTTTGCACTACTGTAGTTTTTTTTCTTTATGACATTATTTCTACCTTTGTACATTTTTTAGTTTCTTTCTTTTTATAGTTTATTTTGTCTTACTTGTCTGACCTGTCTAGGGTTGTTCTTACCTCGCGCCTTGTGCTGCAGGCTAGGCATTGGCTCTTCCACGATAATAAATAATAATAATAATACTTTTGATTTATATAGCGCCTTTTAGGGTACCCAAGGTCGCTTTACAACAAATAATAAACAAAAAGGAAACGAGAGAGAGAGATAGAGAGAGATAGAGAGAGATAGAGAGAGATAGACGGGGGGTTAATTAAAAAGATGGGTTTTTAACAAAGATTTAAATTGTGGAAGTGAAGAGACAGAGCGAAGAGAAGAAGGGAGAGAGTTCCATAGAGTGGGGGCAGCCACGCTAAATGATCGCCCACCCAAGGAGGAAAGCCTAAATCTTGGTATGGCCAACAGGCCAGCATCAGAGGACCTGAGTGAACGCCGAGGAATGTACAGTATAAGAATAACAGCATTCAGAAAATGACAAGCGCCATAACGTGATATTTCATAAAGCAATATTTAAATGTAATTACAGGTATTATTCTGTTTGCATATGTCCCTATGAGCTAGAGATTTAATACATTAGTCAGCTAGCAGGCTCAAACATCCCCTAGGCAGCACTGTGGGGATCTGTCGACTAGTTGGGCATGGTGTCAAACCTGCACAGAAACATGCCAGTGGACATACTGTTGGACAGATTCCCTCTTTTAGCCAGGCTTTCAAAAGTGTTTTGGCTGTTCTATCCAAAAGCAACTGGGAACACTGTAACCTGCTAGAGCTGGAGACTGCATCCCGTTAATGTTGATGGGCTTGAAATCAAGACTCAAGGTAAAAGTAATATGCTAGTGAAAGTGAGTGGAGTTATGAGTTGTGACTGTTAAGAAGCAGATTACATGGTACCTGTTTGTTTAAATTACAGTGCAGTACTAATGAAACCAAATAAATGTATGGAAACGAAGCACAATAACAGTATTATACTAGTGAAAGTGAGTACTTCTACAATATAACCCCTACTACAAACTTTGCACACCTTAACTCAATTAACAATTAACACCCAGTTAGAAATATCAGGCATACAATTATGTCACAGGCAACTACAGGTGTCGTCTGATTAAACGCTGGGTCTACAAGAGGGTGTAAAAATACTTCCACTGCTGTCTACAAAAAGGTTCTCGGGGGCTGCTTTTGTGTACCGCTGACTGCTAGAAATATCTCTACAATGCACTTGGAGACATTTTGCCCAGTTGACAGACTTGAAAATTGGCACATCATTGGACCGAGAGTCATTGGAGCTAGGTTTCCCAGTAATGTCTTCACCAAATTGCAACACTTTCTTTTCCTGTCCTGTCCCTATATTTATTGCCAATTTTTGAGATTTGCGGGGTGTGGAGGATCTAGAGACCTAGCATAGAGGTATATATAGCAGTCAATGTACCCAGTATACCAAAAAGTAGCTTCTGAGAGTCTTTTTATAGAGCAGCGGGAAATGCACTTGACTGGCTATGTGGGCGGCTCTTTAAAAGATTATCTACACATTTTCTAATTTAGGCCAGCGCTGTGACTTGGCAGTCGCTGTCCTGTTTTTAACTCAGTGTTGCTTAGGGGTAGTTGGTATGCAGAATCAGTTTTTCTTCAAAAATTACCAAAAACCTCACCAAGTCCACGCTGAAGAAAAACACCCCCACAATAATAATAATAATAAAAAATTAATAAATAAATAGGTCTTCCCTTCACCATGACTTACAGTAGGTACAGTGAAGGTTGGGTAATGTGCGCAAACACATCACTGGAGTTCGTCCAAAATCGCGGTCTCAACTGAACATAAAACCACATGGCATCAGAAGCACAAATGAGAAAATGCCATACAGACTTTTATAGTTACTCTGATCAATATCCTTCTGGCTTAATCATTCATAACGGAAGAACGACCTAATTAAGACAAGGATAAGATTTGCGCCTTTTCACAACTTCATCCTTAAGGCCCTTTGAAAGAACCTTTCCAACAATGTAAATGAAGTTTTTATGTTAGCATGCACGGCTGGTGGTGGAACCTACTTTAAACATTAGTTTATTTCAGCCAGAAAGATCCCTCACCTGCAAAAGCACTGCGGAATTTCACCCAGGCCATAAAGTGGGAAAAGAAAGGGTGTGTTGCCATATCGACCCAAGCAGTGCAGGAAGTGCTGTGTGGCCTTCAAGCCCTCCTCAGTTTGAGCTTCTGGGTTCACCATGGCGATGGAGTGCAAAACAAAATGTTGCAGGTTCTCAGTTAGGTTCTTAGTCTTCAGAAACTCCACAAATGGTTTCACTGAGAAATCTGCAATCACCATAAATCATTATGGATTAGAATTGGTTTGAGGTACTTAGGGGAATGCTTGAAAGTTTGTGACCCCTTTAGAATTCTCTACATTTCGGCATAAATATGACCTAATCCATTACTACCACCAACCACCATCCAGCATCAAATTTTCACTTTCAGTCCTAAACGTAGATAAAGAGAATAATATATTTTTAATAAATATGAAAAGATAACAATTCATTTTACTTAATGATGCAAAAGTCCATATCTGTGAGTGGTATATGTATGTAAAACTTTTGGTTAAGCAGTTAATTTGAAGTAATAATAAGATGTAAGTGGGCAGCCTGCTGTATTTTAAAAACAGAAATCTATAACAAAGTTGGATATTTGAGAAAGGGTACCTCAGAAAAACAGATCCTGCTCTTTATGCTGAAAAAAAAAGATCTTTTACCTAGAAAACCATCTCTAAATAATTTAGACTCCAAAGACAGTAAGACAGATTGCGTACCAATGGAGAAAAATAAAGAACATTGTTGCCCTATACTTCTAAGCAACTAAAGGGCTCTCTCACAATGGCTAATATTAAAGCTCATAAATGCACCCTACAGAGAGCATTGAACAACAATGGTGTGCATGGCAGGGCTGCAAGGGAAAGTGCTCTCCAGAAAGAACACTGTTGCACGTCACGTGATTATTTGAGTGTGTGAATTGTGTGATTTACATGAGAAGTATTATGCCTGGAGAAAAGAAAACGGTACATTCCAACTTAAGACTCTCATTCTATCTGTGAACATGCTGGTGGTAGAATAGTGTATCAAGATCAAGGCAACTTGCCATCATGGAAAGAACAATACACTGAGTTATAAAAGTCAAATTCCCAAGCGAAACGTCAGGACATTGTGGAAGCAGTTCATGTTAGAAAACCCAATAACATCCCATTGTTGAAGTGGTTCTGTACGAGAAATAGGCTAAGACTATTCCAAGCTGATGTGCAGAACTCAATAATTATTGAAAGCTTTTATCTGCACTTATTCCTACACAAACAGATCACACCAGATCCTGAAAGCAAAGGGTCACAATTTTGCCACTCACAGATATGTATCACTGGCTCATTTTCCTCAAAACAAATAATGACCAAGTGTAATAATTTGCCTTGTTTGTTTAACTGGGTTCTTGTTATCTACTTTTAGAACTAGACTTAGGTCTGATTTATGCAAAAATATTGAAAAATGTACAATTCTAAAATATGGAAAAAGGGTCCACAAACTTGCAAGCATCAAGCAGTCAAAAATCTTTTAGCACTAATCAATCATAATACTGCAGCCAACACTGACACTGAATTGTGTCTCCAACACACTAAGAAATGTTTTTTAGTTTCAGTACTAAGCCCATACCAAAGTCCATTAATGGTTTGCAGAGGTTTGTGTGAAGGAACTTTACTGGTCACCACAGAGCTTTGTTTATATACAAACTGTGTTTTACAAACTATTTTTATATACAAATCTGCTACATGTTTGTGAGATAGAAAGTCATGAAAGAGAGAAATAAGGAGTCATACCATGGAATTCCTCTGGGTGCTGCTCAAAGTCCAGACAGAAGGTAAGAAACTTCATCAGCATGCGTTTCTCCACCACTGTGAGCTGCTTACTGCCAAAAACATCTGCTCGTGAACATGGCACCTGAACAGCAAATACATGGGGACAGAGGGAAAAAGGGATGGGACAAAGCAAAAAAAAAAAAAAGAAGTTAAGAAATAAAAACATTCTGAATGCAAATGAAAACATGGCATTGTTTTCATTAAGGAAATCTAATAATTCGTGTCTGCATTTATTTACAGTAGTTTTCCCTACAGGCTAACAGTGCTATATATGACATGTAGACTGTAGGGAAAAGCAATTAGTGCACCATTTCAAACTTGGTCAAGCAGCAAATATGTGATTAACAACATTTAAAGTGAATGCCATTAATATGTTATTAAAAGAATAATTTTAACAGCCGCACATGCATACAATTATTTTAGTCACTTAAAAACTGCGTTGTATAAATATACTTACTGTATAGCTGTACTATGGCCATTCTCACAAATTCATACAACTCTCCATAACTATACTTGACAATAGGCTCGCCAGGATCTCCCACAGCACTTTGTTCAAGGCACAGTATGTAATATCACAAGTAGGGATGTAACGATATACTTTACTCATGATTAAATTTTTTATAGGTTTTATTTATTTATATATTAAACAAAATGCATTATCCTGAATGTCAATTACACAAACAAACAAAAAAATACTTCACTCCCCTCCAATAAAAATATATGACCATAACCAGAACTCTAAATCAAACTAAACCTAACTGATTTTAAACTAAAAATCTAAAAAAGTAGGCAAACAAGCTCACTGAGCATTTAAACATAAACATTTAAACAATCATCTTTACCATAAGTTTCCATTAACAGATTGGAAGATATGCATATGGGTGCATGGCACCCTCTTGGTGTTAAAAAATGCTAGTGCATTAGATGCCACAATAATCAGAATGCTTGACATTGTCGAGCTCTAGAATGCAAAAGTTGATCAATATGGATTGTTAAACCCCTAATCACAATATGATTTATTTTATTTCAAAACAAAACATTTTATAAACAACCTCTGTTATAACTTCCATTATCATAATGTTTGGCACATTTTAGTGTTGTACAATCATGGCAATCATTTATTATATCGTCTAATCTCATATAAAAGCCATATACTAATGGTCTTGATAACAATTTCAGTCATTACTAATCACACCTTGTATTTTTTATTTATACAGTGCCTTGCGAAAATATTCACCCCCTCAGAATTTTTCACATTTTGCTGGATTATACTATTTTAGAGTGTTTGTATCATTTAATTTACAAAACATGGCAACATTTTTATTGTCAAGCAAACAACAAACATGACAAAATAACAGAAAACTTTAGGTGTGCAAAATTAATCACCCCCCTAAAGTCAGTACTTTGTAGAGCCCCCTTTTGTTTCCCTTTTGTTTTTCCCAGTTTCCTAGTCCCTGCTCGTGAAAAACATCCCACAGCATAATGCTGGCACCATGTTTCGCTGTAAGGATGGTGTTCTTGGGTTGATGAGATGTGTTGGTTTTGGCGCCAGACATAGCATCTTCCTTGGTTGCTGAAAAGGTAAATATTGGACTCATCTGACCAGAGGACCTTCCTCCATACATTTGGGAAGACTACCACAGGTCTTGGCAAACTCAAAACAAGCCTTCCTATTTTTGTCTGTAACTAAAGTTTTTCTGGTCACTCTAGTATAAAGCCCAGCTATATGGAGTGTACAGCTTATTGTGGTCG
>JAUZSU010120235.1:0-18467 GCA_034780255.1 Parotocinclus maculicauda
GCTGACATTACCCTGGATACCGTGGCTCTTGATACATCACAAAGACTTGCTGTCTTGGTCACAGATGCGCCAACAAGCATGTCTTTGGACTGTGGAAGAAAACCGGAGTACCCGGAGAAAACCCACGCAGACACAGGGAGGACATGCGGACTCCACACAGAAAGGACCCAGGCCGCTCCACCCTGGGATTGAAGACAGGACTATGTTGCTGTGACGCAGCGGTGCTACCCATCAAGTTACCGTGCTGCCCCTCACTTACCATACAGAAGCACTTTGTGGTTCAACACTTACAGACTACGGTCCATCTGTTTCTTCACATACTTTGTTAGTTCCCTTACACTGTTCTCTTTGGTCAGGACGTCCTACAGATTAGATCCTATTTGCTAGTAAGGCTTGCATAGAATAGTCGAAATAGGGGGAAAGAAACAAACAAACAAAAAAATTGCCAATCCAACTTCGGTGGTCTGGAAAAACTCTAGAAAAGACGAGTCCAAGTAATCTGCAGTCCTCAATTTGTAAAACATTAAGGTCCAAATATGAGCGGTACCGGAGTAACAGCGGATCTTGTTCCGCCAGGATCCGGCTCAAAGTAAGTATTCCACGGTTGTATTATTTTGCATATTTATTTATTTGTCGCCTTTAAAAGTGTAGCCCAAAGAAGCACTGAAGCTGGAATTTAAACTTAGAGACTTGTGTGGGTCTTATTCAGATGCGATTTGACATAATCTTTGCCACTAAAAATAAGGACTAATGAGCTCCTTTTTGCTTTAGCAACAGAAAACACGACTAGTCAAAGTGTTACAAACTACTTGCCGAGCAGGTCTTATTTGCTGGTGGGTAGACATTTTCGGTTGGTGGAATATGTTCAGTCCAGCAATTACAATCTCTAGCAGCACTGCTGTGTCTGATCCATTTATACTCACACCACCACCACGTCAGTATCAGCGCTAAGAATGATCCATCACTCAAACCTGAATTATTAGAGATAATAGAATGTATGTTTGTTTATTTGGCTTAATTAACGTCGCTATCGGCATCAGTGGCCAATTCAGTGGCGCACACGCAAGGTTATATCCATACACAAGGTCATCTCAACACATATGGTCATATTTATACACCAAGGTAATCAATTACCCTAACATGTCTTTGGACTGTGAGAGGAAACCAGAGTACCCTGAGTAAACCCAGGCAGAAACAGGAAGAACATGCAACCCACACAGAAAGGACCCAGGCCGCTCCACCCTGAGATTGAACTCAGGACCTACCCACCGACCCATGGCATGAACGGTGGACATTTTGGAACTACAAGATATAAAGTGAAACTGATAAAAAAAAAAATGACAATGAGTGTCGAAACATGGAGGTGTACCTAATGAAGTGGCCGGCGAGCATAGCATAGTAGTTACAGAGCTCTAGCTGGATTATGTATCTGTTTAGCATGCTGTGTTAAAATGGGTTAGCAGTACGCTGGAGAATTACTTGTGGTGCTTTAAAAGAATAAGACTTAGAGAATAGAAGAGGAGAAGCCAGACTGTTTACACTCATCCAGAGGTGATGCAATGCTATGTCACATGATCCCAGCTCATCTCATCGCTTCCTTCTAAAGCATGACCGAGGCTCTGTTTCATGTAATTTCTCAAGGTGGTACCCCAAATAAGATCCTTAAAAAGGTACTTCTTTTGTAACGCGTACCACAAGCTCATACTGACCACTAGCTCCACGTCACGAGACAGAAACGCCGAAGCTTCAGCAGAGAACGGCACCCCTGAATAAACCCTGTGATGTAAGAACACACATTCCACAATCACATAAGAAAGCATTTAAACCAAGCGCCCAGACTTGTACCATGCTTAGTAACCAGTAACATCTCCAATAGATCACCTGCATATTTGCCTATACTGTATCACAACATGCAGTTGGAGCCAAAAGTATGAGGCCACTAGTGAAGCTCCAATTCACTTAGGTTCTCTAATTTCATGTTTTATTCATATCACAAATCTTACAAATCTTATAATCAGCATACCAATTTGAGTAAAGAGTTATTCCTATTAATGAAAATATACTTAAGTACTTACAGTATTTAACGTATACTGGGGTTTGTCTAAGCACGTTGCAAAAATACTAACAAATGTATTGTATGAAATCTGTTAAAACACAATGATATGGCTTCATCGAGGGCTCGCAAGTAAACATTGATGGCACTTGAAACATATATGGGCAGCACGGTGATTCGGTGGGTAGCACCACTGCCTCACAGCAAGAAGGTCCCGGGTTCAATCCCAGGGTGGAGCGGCCTGGGTCCTTTCCATGTCTACGTGGGTTTACTCCGGTTTCCTCCCACAGTCCAAAGACATGCGTGTTAGGTTAATTAGGTTAACCCTTATATTGTGTTAGAAAGCTGTTTACACCTGTGGTGTTCGCGGGTCAATTTTGACCCGTGATTTGAAAATGCTTGAAAATGCTTAAAATCACCAGTTTTCTTCCAATATTGTTTTTCAACTCATTGTTGGCTTAGTATACATTCATATAAATGGAACCAGTGTGGGAAATTTCTTTAGTTGGCTCCACAGACACAGTGTTTTAAAAAGTACCACTCGTTTTTGAATGCAAAAACTATTTAAATTCACAAAAAATATTTGTCATACTTATAGACTGAGTAATTATAAACTGTAAATGTGTTATAGACCTATATTAGAGTACACCTACCAAAGAAAAAAAAAATATATTTTTTATTATTTAAAATTATTAACAATAGTGACATCTTTGGTGTTTCGGGTCAAAACTGACCCGCATAGATAAATAGTAGGATAAAGACAACAAGTGTTCAAATTTCTTTCCATAAAACCAACTTTTATTTAACCATACCAATTAACCAAGCAATTTAACTTTAACAAATGAACAATGACCAACAACAGTGTGTGTGTGTGTGTGTGTGTGTGTGTGTGTGCGCCTGCATTAACCATAAACTGAACATTGAAAAATAATATGATGTTAGTGCAGGTGAGTCACTCTGAATGAACTTATGAACTTATGAACCATGAAACTTAGCATCAGAAACTTTAACTGTGTGTGTGTGTGTGTGTGTGTGTGTGTGTGTGTGTTCAAATGCATGAATCACAGTATTTGATGGTTACTGTGTGCTCCGCGCAAATGAATTTCTTGCATGTGTGGCAAGTGGTGTTGGACTTCCTGTCCTTGTTGGCGGGGCAGGACTGGCACCTCTTCCTCTTGCTGCTCCTGGAATCTCCTCCCTGGTTTGTATCACAGGATGATGATGTGAGTGTTGGCTGAAGCCCTTTCACCAAACGAACAGACGCTTCGGTTCGGGGCAGCCTCTTTCGTCTTTCGATGTAGGGAGAAACCAGAGACTTGCCCAACTCCTCCAGAAAAAGCCTCCTCTTGAAAGGTTTTTCTCCATTCCATCCTGGATCTATTTCAGTCCACACTACATATGCGTTGTATGCCGAAACGTCCAGCATGTTGTAGAACACAACCATTGGCCACCTTTTTGTCCCCCGCTTGCATGTGTATGTGCCGGTGACCTTGTCCAGGTTGTCAACACCGCCTTTGTTCTTGTTGTAATCCAGGATCATGTCTGGCTTCTTGTCCTCCCTACTGCTCACACCAGCATCCCTGTGGAGAGTTGACATCAGAATGACATTTTTGTTTTTTTTGGGACAGTAGGAGACAACTGTGGTTCTTTCTGAGAATGCAAACTTGGATGAGAGAGGAGCCCTGTCTTTCGTTCCAAGAAGAGCTAAGGGAAGCTCAGGTTTGTTCTTCCTGACTGTTCCCACCATCGTCAGCTTCCTCTTTAGAAGCTCTTGCGCAAGGTCATAGGAGGTAAAAAAATTATCACAAGTTATGTTGTGCCCCCGAAGACCCTTGGTCATGTCCAGGACGACCCGCTTGCCCTGGTTATTCTCTGGCACTCCGGTGGCAGATTTTCCGGTATACACTATATGCACTGCCTATGCATATTCCATGCATAGGCAGTTTTTGCATCACATGCTGCCCATATTTTGATCCCATATTTTCCAGGCTTGCTTGGCATGTACTGCCTGAAGGGACAGCGGCCTCTGAAAGGGACTAGCCGTTCATCCACTGTCACCTCTGGCCCAGGATTGTACACAAAGGGTAAATTTTCCACCCATTTGTCCCAAACCTCCCTGATGGGAGCAAGCTTGTCATTCTCACGACGAGCAACTCTGGTCTCCCTGTTGTCAAAACTTAGCACTCTTGATAACACATGAAAGGCTTGAAGGGACATTGTGGCACGAAAAATAGGGCGTCCTGACTCACTATCCCATAAGCTGGCCGTAGCTTCATTACAGGATCTGTACACCCCCGCAAGAAGCAACAGTCCCATGTGCGCATCTAGCTGTGTTTTGTCCATCTCCGTCCAGCTATCACCAAACACTCTTCTCCCTTCCATGTTGGTCATCTCAAGTAGGATACTCTGAATAGGTCGTGGAAAGAACAGTTCAAACGTTGACTTGATGTCTTGGGCGTGTGACACAGCGTATTTAGTAGGCCCTGGAGTCATTCTGAGGATGTTTTCCATCGGTGCCCTGGCTTGGGTTTGAGGAGGGCTTGATAACCATGAAATGTCACCTTTTTTTGACTTGAAGACCTCTCCTTGAGCATCTGTGACATCTGAGTCCTCCTCATCAGATGTTTGGTCTTGTTCAGGGTCATACTGAACATCATCCTCCTCCTCAGACACATCCTCCTCAGCTTCACTTTCCTCTCTCTCCTCAAGATCACCATCATTACCAAAGATATGATCTAGCACCTCATGAACAGATAATAATTGGGCATATTGGGCCACAATTGATCCTCAGAGCAACCCATAGCTTTTAGGTGATGCATAAAACAGCCAGTATTCTCTGCCGGGTCATTTTTGACCCGTAACACCACAGATGTAACTTTTTTTTTTTGAGACCTTTAGAATTTACTAAAATGGTAAAAAATTATATTTCTGCATTCAATCAGGTGTGTCTGAGGATTAGATGAAGCCTCATTCCAGAGCAAAAAAGCAAATGGTAATTTTTACACATTTAAACTTGAAAACGGGTCAATTTTGACCCGAACACAATAGAAGGGTTAAACAAGAGCAGGTGAAGTTAAAGCAGGACTTATTTTACACTAAATACCTACAGTGATTAGGAGACTCAGCACATGGTAGTCAAGCGTTAGATAAGACAGTCTGTTTATGTGAACTGGGTTATGTAGCTGTTTAGGAGCTCAGCTGACTGGCAGAGGGTGGCCACGCAAGACAGGGAGGACTGTACACCACTGATAAACCTCCAGAAGTACTGCTTCTTGGAACCATTCAGCTACACTCACCTGATTGGGTGAGACAGTCTGTTAGGAAGGCCCCTCAAAGGGTCTGTCCAAATTTCCTCAAACCTTATGTATTTTGTTTTGACAGCATTTTGTAGCAGCAATTGTATTACTTTGTACTATGTACATGGAACCTACAATATTTAACACATAAAAGTAACATTAAAATTTAAATTTATCAAGTTGACCTTAAAGTTTGCCAAGCTTAGTAACCAGTAAGAATTATTTTATCAAACATAAATTATATTATTTTTATTATTAAATTAATTTATACGGTTACTTATATGTTGAAACATACTACTTACTGCAAGGGGTTTCCCATGTATACAATTATGTGCAATATTAAATATTTATATGGCAAGTAAGTAAAAATTTTAAGACAATCTGCTGTTTTACCTATACTGACAGTCCTTTGTTACCTAGACCATCAGATTTAATGTAATTTAAATCTAGTCATATACTTAATACAATAACTTTAGACAACAGACTTTGTTACAAAGCAGCTATAAAAATCTGAATGTATACCTTAAGTGATCAAGTCAAAGGTTACAGTAGCAAGGAAAAAACTCCCTGACACACATAAGGAAGAAACCTTGATTGGAACCAGGCAAAAAGCCACTAGCAGCTGATCTACCACTTTTATTGAATACTTCTCTTTGTGATAGGCTGTAATTCCAATACTTTCTTATTTGTTGATTTCTTTTTCTGTAACTATTTCACATGTTTTTTAATCCACAATAAACATAAGTTGCCACATTTGGCCAGATTAAAACCAAAATCTACAAAACATGATACGATACATGGAGAATACACACTATAAACTGTAAAAAAGTTTATATATATTTAGTATACAGACTATATCATAAACCATGTAATATTGTAGTGTGAATCTCTAGGTTTTTAAGTTCAAATTAAACAAAATGAGATTCCCAACAGCATTCCATATTATTCTAATGTTGAGGTGAACATGCTCTTTTTTAACAACAAATTTAAATAATGCCAATCGTCTCTATAGTTTTCGCACCTCAACAATTCTGACTGAAGCATTATCAAACCCCTGTACCTTTTTAAGTGATAGCTAAGCATACCAGAAATAGTGAACTTTGTGACCATGAACTATAATTTTGCAGCATCATTATACTCTCAAGCAATAATTCAGACCTAGTTCCTTGCATATGAAATATACCAAGAGCAGAGGAGCTAAATTATGTAACCTTTAGAGTGAGTGTAATGGAAAAAATTAAATATTTATAATAATTTCACAGACACTGCCTCACTCAGTCAAGTTTGTTTTTTTTAAATACATTTTCACGTTAAGTATTAGCATGACTCAATGATAAAACAAAGAAGTCAAACAAACATTTGACAAATTACAAACTATGACATAACTTTCCAAACAAAAATTCATGATGCTGTAATATTAATAAACAATATTATTATCCCCATAGAAGATGAAATAACAGGAACCTACCTGCTGTCCTTTACTGGAGCTACACACTCCACTGTTTTGGCTGCCTTCAGACTTTATTCACAGACAAAGTTCAACCAGCGCAATAGGTCACACCCACTACACATAGCTCACAGTAAAGGGTGTTAGGCTGATTATGGGAGGACTTCTTAGGTCATAAAAAACACATACATTTATACACATGCCTGCTGTATGTACACATATTTTAAAATATAGAATCACTGAATTTAGTTAGTACCAAAAAAACGTACAGCTGCAGGTGCCAGCCACCACAAAATAAATACCAAAATGAATAACTGTCTTTCTGTCACCAACATAAAACAGGAAAATGCTGTAGAGACACAAAACCCAAATCCCAAAACCTGAATATTAGAAAGACGTATGCCTCCCTACTTTAACAACTTTCATTCTTCTAAGAAGTTTTTCTTCTCAATTTTGAAACATGACTTTGTGACCAGGCAGTAATATTGGAAAGCAAGACCTGCCTCTCTCCTGTTATTTCAAGTAATCTCAAAGACAGGTTAAGGTCAGGGTTGTGTGCAAGCCAGTAATCCACTTCTTTTTGGCCTTACATGGGAATGGTAGAATGTTGATGATCAAAATTGTGGGCAGGTTGAAACCTACGAAAGTGTTACATTGAGAGTTGCTGAGGTGTTCAGTTCAACTAATTCAGCTGTTACTGTTTGTCTAAGGAGATTTCATGCTTGCATGTTTTATATGATGAACCTGTCAGTATTAAGTGTGGTTAAAAAAAGAGACATACACTAAAGGTACAGTCATTTATAATAATTATACTTTCTTTTTAAATCAAAGAACAATCTATGAATATTAACTATACTGTAATTTTACTGTATGTATGTAGAATGAAAGCATTACAGACTTATGTAGTATTTTAGCATCATATTTTTGTACGTTTGTAAACATTTATGACACAGTCGATTTATTTTTGAAACCTTTCAATATAAAAGCCAGATAATACAGCCTGTATGAAATTAAATTAGGAATTAGAATAACATTACGTTTAGAACTAAGTGATCTCCATGCATGTTTAGAATGTCAAATGCCATTGTATAAAGTGCAAGGATTATGATATTTATTTATTTCATGTATTAGTCTAAGATAAGTCATTATATATGAAATTTGATTTCACTAGAGTAGAGTATTTCTTGCACCGGTTAATTAGGGCCCTATGATACTCCTTGATTTTTTTTCCATTTTTGTTTTTGTTAAGGATTTTTTTTCACCATTCTGATTTTGTTTTTTTGCAATAACAAAATAGCACATTTGCTTAAGCACACTGCTGTAACATTTAGCAACATCAAACATGATATAAATAAAAGTAAGAAAGAATGTAATAAAGAAAGGTTCAGGGTGTATATTTCTTATAGCTATAAATGAAAGTGCAATGTATAACATAAATACTTTGGTTTTAACAAACCTAAAGTCCTTTTAGTAATGCACTGAAAACATTATTATACTGCTGTGCCCTGAATTTTAGAGATGCAATGATTGCACTAAAACCCCAAAAATCTAACATTTCCTTATCATCATGCATCAGTGTCGCTGTCACAGTCGTGCACTGCAGAAGTTGAATGCGACCAGAATAGAATTGGTTACATGAGACTCATCGGCTGGTCATCGGTTATGGCAGATGACACTCACGTTCTTTTTTTATTTTAATTAATTTATTTATATGGAAACCAATTCGTGGAAATAATAGGGGCCTAGTTAATATCTCATTAGCATTTACTCACTGGCCTGATGTAACATAAATACAGCATAATATAAATACAATAATGTATTTCTGGATGTTAGCTTGTTACAGCAGCAGTTTCTCTGCCTCTGTCTCTCTGCATGAAGACTCCGGTGCACAAAAACAAGTAGTGACCTCACCCAGCTTGTCTGGAACTTGAATACTTCAGAAAACACAACTAAACCTGCTGCACTCTCTTCAGTGTTCTCATTATCTCATACTGGTAAGAGTGGCATAACAGGTCTGCTTATGTCCTCAACCTGGACATTTCTTCGCTTCATGCCGCGTGAACTTCAGAGCTTCTTTTTTTAAATGTCATTTTTCTGTTCACAAACCTTGCACGCTACATGTCATTGTCATTTATAAACCCCCTATTCCGTTTGGAAATTACATTAATTCTCATCTCAGCTGATTTCCAGAGATTGGCAGTACTCTGGTACTACTGGATGACTTCCATAATTGTGTAATCACGTCCATGGTCATCCACCTGACCTGACTCACACACCATCACTACCAACTGAGCAGGCAGCACCATTGATGAACCACCAAGAACTCTTCCATGTCCAACCTTAGAGTATCTTCTCTTCACACAAGAAAAGAGAGGAGGCCTTCCACGTGGACTGAACATGCTTTTCTGAGGACGACCATGTGACGGAGGAGCTGGATGGTCCAGATAAACAGTGAAGCATGGACATCCTCTCCCAGAGCACGACCAGTGAGCATGGAGACAAGATATGGGCACTGCTAGTCGGGTGATAGAGCGAGCATTGCAGGAGGAAACCCTAAAAGCCACCCAGATCACTCGTGTGTTTCTCAGCCAGGGAAAAAGGAAAAAAAACCTGGAAATGGGACCAGTACTAGCAATAAGCACTGGAGCATGTGCCGAGTCAGTTGTTGAGTCAGTCCCTGGATAGATGCAAAGTTTTCTGTCATATTTGGCAAAAGATTTAGGAGAGCACAGTGAACCATTCAGGAGTTTTATTAAACAATCAAAACAAAAGCACAACATGGTCTGATCAAAATTAGGTTTAAAAAGTTTAATTCCAGTTCAGTTTAATTTAGTTTATGTACATTTCTACCAGGCAAAAGAGTTCAAAACAGAGACAAAGAGCAGAGCAAGGAAATGACGTGGAAGTCAGAGAATCAGGATCGGAAGTCAGAGACAGCAACAGTAACATGATAATGCAAAAGTGCAGGAATGTTGAAACCTCGAAGTGACTGTGAGATGGAAAAGCGATTAAATGTCCTAGTGTGTATCTAGTTAAGTATATAATGGTGCACTTGATCGTAATGTGGGCAAATCGGAACAAACATATCACAGTACATTAGTGAAGCATTCAGTCTGAGAGTGATAGGGTCCTTTTTTTACTTTTCTGTTGATTATATTTTGTCTGTTTTGTCTCATTACATTTTAATCAACGTTTTAGTTGGACTTTATTTCTGTGTATTATTATGATTGGGTGTGTTTTTGCAACTTGATATTTGTGAACAGACAGTACTCCTTGAAATTCCTTTAAAATCAATGTGTACAATAGTCTGCACAAAAGACTCCAATCTAACGTCTAATCAAATAAACAGTTTTCTCACATTTGCTATTGTAATCGTTTATGAGGCCACTAGCAGGAGAACACTAAATAACAATTGCTAAAGAACATTGCTGCTCTTCATATGGCACAAGGAAAAACCAGATGGTTATTAGCTAAATGTTTTGTGGATATATGACACCCAAATATAACTTTTTTGCACTGTATTCCTCAAAACAACCTTATTCCATCTGTAAAGTATTGTAGTAGTAGCATGATTTGGGCCTGTTTTGCTGCATCTGGGCCAGAACAGATTGCCATCATTAATGTAATAATGCATTATGAATTATTGTATATCAGGGAATTCTAAAGTGATATTTGTCTGTGAATAGAATCCCATTAGAAGTTGGATCATGCAGTCCTAACAACCTTAAGCACACAAGTCATTCTACCAAAGAATGGCTAAAAAAGGATAACATAAAAACAATGCCTCCAAGCTGATTTTCAGGACTGATCAACATTTACCAGAAACGTTTTGCAGTTATTGCTCTATAAGGGGGTAACACAAGATACTGAATCCAAAGGTTTGTATACTTTTTCCACTGACAGATATGTAGTATTTAATCATTTTCCTCAATAAATAAATGTCCAAGTGTAATAGATTTATTTAATTGTTTATGTATTCTATGTATCTTCATACAATAATGCAAGGTTCAAATAAGTGATTACAGGGTTAAATAATAAAGCTGTATTTTAAAAAGTACATTTAAAGGAGAAAACCAGTGGAAGCTGGAAAAAGTTTACAGAAAAATCCTAACATTTTAATATTTTAATGACACTAAAGACACAAAAAAGCAAAGCTACGAGTCAGCAAAGCTATGAAACCTGGCATCTGGTGGAGAATCTATGTCATATAAAATAATTTGTCATTGAACTGTATTTATAGCTGATTTAAGCATTAGCATATATATGCAACCAAAAGTCTGAGAGCACTGTTAAAAATATTTGCTTTGATTTGATGCAATTAATTAATTAATTAAATTGTTCATTTTCTTGTGGCAAAAGGCTCAAGGCAGGAACAACTCTAGAAAGGACGCCAATCCATTGGAGGAGACACACACTCATGCACTAGGGGTACTTTAGAGACACCAATTAACCTTACACACATCTTTGAAATTTCAGAGGAAACCAGAGTAACCGAAGAAAACCCATGCAAACATGGCAAGGACATGCAAACTTCACACAATTAATTGGATCAATAAATTCGAAAGGAATTAATATCAGGACAGCATTCACAACAGTCATTCTACTAAAAAATTGTCAAAAGTAGAATAAAGTTGATATTTTGGAATGGCCAAGTCAAAGTCCTGACCCTAATCCAACAGAAATATTATGGAAGGACCTGAAGCAAGCAAGTTGTGTGATGAAGCCCATCAATATCCCGGACATTCAGATACAGATTACTTTATTCATCCCCTAGGGGCAATTGGAACAACTGACATGAAGTTGTTCTGTTGTGCAGAACTGATCAATAGAAATGTCCATTTGCAGCATTACACCAAAGATACAAAATTTGTGTCTCATTTCTTTAACTGGGTTATATTTATCTACTTCAACTTTGCAATATTTGTGCAAAAATATAGATACTCCTAAAGGAATCACACATTTCAAGCACCACTGTATATTTTTTATATTTGCAAATCATGTTCCTTTTTCTTACCTTATTCTTTCGTTCTAAACTGTTGCACAACACTTGCCATGGAGGTGTATACTTGAACATTTCTCTCCTCTGTATGTGCTGTGTGATTCTTCAGAATTCAGCATTCATCTTTGTTTGACACACTCTCCAAGGTAAGATCACAGTGGGCATTCAAGCTAAACTCTTTTTAGTTGTGGTCACACTGCAAAGTAAAAAAGCTTTGTTTGGACCATATGGACAATATAAATACCATATCAAGTGAACCAGCAAATAAGCTTACTTACCTTAGTCTTAATGGCATCACTACCATCTTTTTAAAGAGTTTGTGTATCAGGGGTATAGATGTTACTCAGGCTGAAGCCCCCGTTCTGTAGGTCCAGCACTAAATCCTGACCCACTGGTATTGGCCAAGAATCCCACCTTTATTCTATCTCCATTCTATCATTTTGGCTGTACATGAGTGCATTTCACTGTCTGGACACTACCATCAGTACGTGTTACAGGGGGTATTAGTCACAAAGACAATGTCCACGTGCATGTGTCCGGAAAGCAGTAATAACAGACTGGAATGCTGCTGACCATCAGCAAGCACTAGACAAAAGGAGAGAATAGCCTGCCACCATCCACATAATACTGGCCCATCTCACCCCACAGGGTCTGTAAGTCCAGACCTTTGGTCACTAAGAGTAACAATGAGAAGGTGGGGTACTCTCTTAGATTAGTACAAATAACATACATTGTATTGATTTCCATAGCATTGTTTTAACTGTAGTGTATATATATTTGTTGCAAAGTTTTGGGTTATTATTCCTGTCACATCATGAATTCAAGCTAGAGAATCAAACAAGAATTTTCATAAGCGATCTCAGACATCTGACCCCATTGAACATTAAATTCATGCAAACTAACTGGCTTTATACTGTACTTTACGGCATGCAATACTAATTTGGGGCCTGGAAATTAGTCATGACATTCATATGACTGAACAGAATTTTAGATAAGAGCATAAAAAAGAGCACAGTACACCAACAGCAGATTTCTTAAAGCACATCACATTTTAATATCTTGTTTTCAACCTGTTCTACAGCACTTTCAAGTAGGTAAGAAAGCAGACCTTCACAGCTGAGAAAGCGCACAGAGCCGTGGCAGTGGGAGCAAACACACCATGTCAAAACCTATCAGAGGTCTGTCCATTTGAGGAAGAAACTGAGCATTTAATGCAAACATAAGCCTTGCTCTGGCAGAAGACATGACCTAATAGGGAATACCATTCTCATTCATCAGTCTCCCAGACACCATGATCAATACATCAATCTGACAGACATTAGGACCAATAGGACAAGGTTTTAACTACAATGACACATTACGAATATGGACATGAATATGACGATATCATGATCATTATATGTACAAAAAGCATGCATGTTTACAAAGAGAATTGCCTAACAATGGGGTAAGGCATCAAGGCATTCAGGGCAGTAAAACACGTCTGAACTGGAATGTTAGTGCCGACAAACAGAAGGGGGCACTACTGAGCAATCTGAGGTAAATGATCAAGCTTACAGTGCTCCGATAACAGATGAAACCCAGGTTAAATGTTTTGGGGGCACATTTCGGTTTTTTTTAAGCCGTATTGTTTTGGATCAAGGGTAGTCATCAGATTTAAATTTGATCCCCAAGCAAGTTTCCTGGACAACACATCACTCAGTGTTATGTTTTGTGGTGTGTATGATGTATGTTAATAGTAAATACTGAGGTATCAGGTAATAAGAGACATGTCAGGACTGATTTAAATATCAGTTTTAATTGTGTATCAAAATCTTTAAAAACACATCACATGCTATCACATGATGGCTACAAAACTAAGGGCTTACAAGTACTGCTGTTTAAATGTCCTGCTTATCCAGTGCCATTAACCACTTTAATGTGTTTGGATAAGAGATCATTTTATGTCTATGTGTATAACTATGGAGCTATTATAAAATATGGATTTGATTTGCTCACTGGTGAATCGTCAGCCAGAAAATACAGGTGTTTGTCACATACATCTTGAGTTCTAATTACTTAGAAAATAATTTGATTTAAAGAGATAATGTGAACCATACTACAAGGACGTTTGGCTGCTATAAATATTATGACTGTTAAAAATATTACAGCGATAAATGTTTGTCAAAATATGAATGAATATATAAGAAACTGGTTTCCCCCAAGAATGTCGTTGTCTACTTGCTGGGTACACCTGGGTACCAGCCAAAAAGTCATCATTTCCAGCCAGAGTAAATTCATTATATATTCAAATACCATTGATGGTTATGGGGCAAATTCAACCTGGGATTCTCCTGGAAAGCAGATGCATGCTCTTATTATTGTGCCACTTAAGTATGGGATATGATAAATCAGTTCAGTATAAACTAACACACCCAGCATCCATTGCTTCATCTAACCACTTTCCTTAACAGAGTTGTTTTCTCAGGGACACTTAGGCAAAGTGAGAATACACAGGGGTTTTTCAAAGTTTGTGAATCCTTTAGAATTGTATATATTTTTTGCTTAAATATGACCTTAAACCATCAACTAATTTACACAACACAAAAGTAAATAAAAAGAAATAAACAAATAAACAAATTGTATAAAATGAGAAAAATGTTTAAATATTACACATGGCAAATGTGTTTGTAAATTTGCTTTCAGTATCTGATGTGACCCCCCTGTTCAGCAATAACTGAAACCACACATTTCTGTCAAATGTTCATTAGTTGCACAAACCAGCTTTTACAGGAAGCAAAAGTTCAGCTCTGGGATGTAGACACGATTTGTCAAATGAACCGCTTTTTCCACATTTCTACTGGATTAAAGTCAGATTTTAAAACTTCAAATTTACTCTTCTTAATTATTGTTTAAGTGTTTAGGATTGTTGTAAGGGTCTGAAAAAGAGATTTCATTGCTAAGAAATTATAAATTCCTTTGTGACCCTATTACACACCTTCATATAAGAGTGCTCCTTGCTTGGTAACCACTTTCCAGCCCTTTGAGCATCATCAAGTATTTTTCTGTAGATGATCCACTTCCACAAACAGGTATTGTCTGAAGATCAGACTTCATTAGACACTTCTTCTTTTAATTTAATAGGTCGCCCAATCACTAACCAATTCCACCTCTAATTTACCTGCTAATGCTAGAGGGTCATATACTTTTGTTTCTCACAGATATGCAACCTGGATCTCTGTTAATAAATAAATGATCAAGTATATTATTCTTATATAACAAGATTATATTTTAGATCATATTTATGCAGAAATGTTAAAAACTCCAAAGTTTGCAAACTTTGAATCACCACTGTAAATATTAATACAAATATCTATACCAATAAAAGAATTTAGGTCATTTGTCATTTAGGTCATGTCCTCTATTACTGTGTGTGCCCAATATCTGGACCCACCTTAGCTCTCTGATTCCAGTAGCTCTTTTGCCTTGGGCTCTGTCTGAACTATTCTAGCCACAAAGCATGCTACCACAGATTTCTCATGGAAATCTTCCCACAATAAATGCAGTTAAGAACTGACAAGGCCTTTATATTTTTAAAAGGAGCACGCACAACTCCAGTGCACTAATGTAATCGTGAACAAATACTTCTAAGCTTGTGTTGTAGTGTCACTCATAGATTCACACTGCTAAATAAAAATAGGTTAGCTATTAACATAGTTAATAAATGAACACATAATAAATGAATAAAACTAAGCAACTGATTAGCAAAAATAAATGACCTTTGATAAAACGATAAAAAAGTATGTTTTTAATTGATTAGCACCTCAATAACCCCAATCCTCAAAATACCTAAACATGCATCACAGACAAAGCATATAACCATATTTGATGTCAAGTTAAAAGAAACATTTGACATACAAATCACTTTAAATCAATTTATATAGTAATAACTACTTTAAAAAAGTTACATATTGTTTGTATGCATACTGAGCTTTTGGCATGATAATAAACTGCTTAGGTTTTTGTCTGACACTGAATGAACAGATCATATCGCTGTGGCCAGACAGATACTAGTGTGATGCACAAAAGCATGGATACTGTTTAAATAACTGCTAGACAAACTGACTTTGATTGCTGTCCTGCAAATATTGAGGGTTCTTGCATAGGTTGGACTCCAGCAAACAGGTCTGAGGAAAGCTCTGCCTGAGAAGAAATTGAAGGCAGTGTAAATTGTGGTGTTCAGGATGCTTGGACTTGCAACATAGCCAACTGATTTCCAAAGCCATTTACCTAGGGTTAAACATTCAGATCTACATTCCACAAAAGACGTAGGGAGACTAACCAAACAAAGAAAGGCTCAGAGGATTTAAGATTTAATTAATAGAGGCGTTCTGGAAGCAAGACAGAAATAAAACCAAA
This sequence comes from Parotocinclus maculicauda, assembly GCA_034780255.1. Taxonomy (NCBI): domain Eukaryota; kingdom Metazoa; phylum Chordata; class Actinopteri; order Siluriformes; family Loricariidae; genus Parotocinclus; species Parotocinclus maculicauda. Next base: position 16,194 of record JAUZSU010120235.1, read on the forward strand.
CACCACATTGTTTGCAAAGTCTTACTTTGTGTCTGACTTGGAGGGACACCGCCTTTTTTTACTCACAGAAAAGTAAAATAAAAACTGAGAGAAAATCAGATGTAAAAATCTGAGTTTTAGGGAGTGAGTATTTGTAGACTGGTCACTGTTAATGTTAATGTTTGCATTCAGAAGCGATTCAGGAAATAAAGAGCAGACAAACATTACGTACACAGGTTTGACACAATAGAAGTGAGATCTCAGTAGACATGTATGTTGTGCCATTCTGATATGCCGGTACATTTACAATGTGTGTAGTACTATAAAGAAGAACAGCAGGACATTGCTCCTAGCATACCCAGTTTTAAATGTAGAACTAGGCACAATTTTGAGATGATCACCCATCCCCGACTCTAATTATACTTTTCTTGAGAATAGCGGGACTAAAAGTACTTTACACTCCATGTTTCTGCAAAAGCCCAGGGAGCTTAAGTAACATAAAATAAATAGATTCAAATAATTGACTTATATATTATATAGTTACAGAGTTTTCGGAGTTATTCATATTGAAAAGCAAAACAAAAAAATAAACCATAGGTGTATGTTAAAGTAAGGAAAGGGGCTTGTTGGCCAGTGTGTGGTAATGTAAAGCAAAAATAATTACACTTCACCTCCAAACATGTTTGTGAAAGGCATCATTTGCCACTAGTTTGAGAGCAGTTTAGTTTGATCTCAGTCTAAAAACTCAAATCTGTGGAACCATAATAAAGCAACAGCAAAAAAAAAACAAAACAAATGAAAAAGTACAGTAAATTATAAAACAGGTACAAATAAAGTAAGAAACACTAGCTTACTATCAAAAGATACAAGAGGTTTTTTCTCTGCTCTTCTATGTCGGTGTTGATTTGTCTCTGTGGTGTCACTGCACCATTCTGAGAAATGAAGGTTTGTTTCCTGTGGGGCAGTTTTTCACATGATGGAACAGCATTTGCAAGGCTGCTTTTCTTTGCTTTTAATTTCAGTGGTGTTAGGCTCTGCTTCACCCTCTTCTTTCTCACCTTTCTCCTCCTGGGCTTTACCTGGCTCAGCCGGTCCTCCATTGGGCGGTGCCTTATCTTCCTCCGACTTGCTCTTGTTTTCTCCATCCTCAATGACCACCAGCTCAGCCTTGACTGTTGTGCTTTCTAGTCCCAGCACCTTCTTCGTCTCATCCACATCCTCCACATTCTGGTATCCCTTGAACACCATGATAACTGGATTCTCTGCACTTGCATCGTTTACCTCTGTCTGAGAAACAGCAGCTGAAGGTTGGGTCTCCACCCCAGTGATCTCCTTGATGGGCACAGGATTTAGTCCTGCCTCAGTCTGTTCTACTCTTGTCTTCTCAGCTTGTTCTGCCATCTTTTTGGGAGTGGCACCTTCACCCTCGCTCACAGTGGCCTTGTCAGCCTTGTGGATGAGCTCCTCCACTTCGGATGAGCTGAGCTGGTGCACACCATTGATTATTGTGCCATCCACTGTACGCAGCTCATGCACCACTAGAAAAGAGTTACAAAAAATTATTGAAAACACAGATAAAACTCATACTTAAGTGAAACCTTTTGCATGCCCTTTACTCTATGGCTGGCATAACAGAACTTATATTGCAAACCCAATTTCAATTAAGTTGAGACGTTGTGTAAAACATAAAAAAAACAAAATACAATGATTTGCAAATCCTGTTCAACCCAGATTCAATTGAAGACAACTACAAAGACAATATGTTTAAAGTTCAAGCAGATTTATTGTGTTTTTGCAAACATTCACTCATTTTGAATTTGATTTTGGCAACACGGGACAGGGGCAACAAAAGACTGGGAAAGATGAGTAATACTCAAAAAACACCTGTTTGGAACATTCCACCAGTGAGCAAGTTAATTGGAAACAGGTGAGTGTCATGACTGGGTATAAAGGGAGTAGAGGCTGACATTTTTTCAAAAATCCCACGGGTCACGGGATTCCTGCAGGATTCCTGCGGGATGGGACTCAACTATTACTCACGTGACTGGGAGGGTACAGGATAAAAAAGTTAACGGGAGCAGAGTGGGAACCAATAAATAAGACAAAAGACTAGGAATAGGCACCGCCATTTTGTCGTTTTTTTTCTTTTAAGAAAACTACAGTAACGCAATTTCAAAGAACTACATGTCCCAGAAGCCAACAGAAGCTGGCCACAGCTTCCCGCCGGAACTCCCCGGAGGGAGTAAACACAAGGGCTGCGTCCGAAATCGCATACTAACATACTATACAGTACGC
>JAUZSU010120246.1:0-18467 GCA_034780255.1 Parotocinclus maculicauda
GTAAATAGCTGTTGTATCTACTCAATGTGTAGGATATGAGGTGCTGTAAGCTCGGTACGGACGGAGCATGTGTGATATGAGAGTGATGTATGGAGTGTTAAGTAAAGAGAACGTTCTATTACTTCAGTGTGTTGCTTGATTATTCAACAGTTAAAAACACTACAATAGCGTATTTACTCAGCGGATAAATATTCACCAAAAATTAAAAGTAAGACTACAGCCTACCTGAGTCGCTACTTGCTCTACGATGCCACCCAAACTTTCTGCAAGTTCTATGGCTAAAATAGGGTATAAATACCTAAATAAATAAAGCATCCCTACTTAGTATATTTTCTTTATCATGGGTGGTCCTGAAACGTAACCCCCACGATAAACGAGGGAACACTGTGTATATATGCATAGCATTAAACTTCTCATAATGTCACTTTGGTCCGTGTATGTGACAAGTGTTAAAAAAGGTGAAAAAACCCCAAGTCATCCTTCTATCTGATCCTTTTGTGTGCTGTAAATATGTGATGTTGACTCAGATGACGAAGATCATTCATGTGGCATGCTTGCAGAGTGCAAGCATATCGAATCAGAATTTAGTTTTAACTAATACTCCGAGCTTATAGAAAATGAGACTGATAAGAAGAAGAGGAGAGCGGGGTCTCTCGGTTTCATGTGGTTATCTAAGGAGACAAGAGATATAGCTGGTCTATTACCCAACTGGGAGTCTAGTTTTGCTGGACTGCAGCCCAGCTGGGTTTTTTTTTATTGCCGCGTGCATCCTCCTATGACAACCGGACAGTGTGCTGAGAGCTCGTTAACACCCTGCATGTTCTTCAAGCAGCAGAACTGAGCTGAATGACGGGAATGTTAAGGCAAACCAGTATTCCCACAGAGACTGTGTCCAAATGCCCATGGACAAATTCATAGCCAATTTATAATAAATATGTCAGCAAAGAAAGGATCTTGGAGCAAAACAATGTGCTGGACTTCAGTCCATTGGATCCCCAGTGTGTTCCGTCATGGCACATGAAGGGTGTTTTAGCAGTAAAGCAGACACATTCTGAACCCAGACAGGCTATAATCAGCCAGAGATGATGATGATGGGTTATGATGGTTGGCTGAGTGGAGAGCTGCAGTGGGCTTTAGTAGAACAGCAGGGAGCAGTGGGTGATGGCTGGGTCACTGTCTGTCTCACCTGGGAAAGGCTCCAGCATCCACCTGCTCAAATCAGGGTCCTTTACACAACCAAGGTCAGACAGACCTATATAGCAGCCACTACTCTCTCTGTCTGGCACAGAAACTCCACTGTCACTCTCTGTCTGCTTTTATCACTGTTTATTTTGTATAGCCACTGTGGCATTCATGAATCTGTCACTGCACTAGATAACTTTTTTCTGTCTCAGTGCGGTCTGCATTTATGACAAAGCGAATGAGACTACAGAATCCATAGGGAAAGGATAGCCGAAATTAGATGAATCTCTGTAGCATCAAGCAGTTTTAGCTGCGTTGTCTACACAGATTCTGTGTAACGGTCACCCGGGCCTGGTCGTGGGAGGCTGCGCCAATTAAATTAGGTAGCAGTAGAATGATTCTCTAGGACCCCTGACTGGATCTTGTTTACCGGCAGTCCCTGCGGATCCTTGCCGCTCCGCTCCGCTGTGTACAGTAATTGTATTTAGCTTCAATAGCTGCCTGAAATATGCTACAGACAAGAAAAAAGCAAAGAAAATTGCTCGCACACGCTTCTGTACCATATTACCCAGGAGACTGTACTATGTGGGAGGATGAGGTTATGGCACACATTTTATTATTAAAAAACAACAACTTAAAAACCCCTTTAGCCTTAAGGAATGCTTGTAATTTAAGTGTGCCTGACCACAGAAATCTGTTAAGAAAATGGAATTAATGTACTCATATCTTTGTATCAGTGATAGGACTACCTCGTTCTCTTAATTTAGCGTTTTATTTTACATAATAGTACAGAAGGGTTTTGTTGGTACAGCAGTCTAATACAATAAAAGTGAAAAAGGTGCTCAATGTCAGACTTGTCTCTAGCTGTGATAGGACAAGTCACCTAGACAGGTTAATTAAACCTAAATAATTAAAGACGTGTCATTAATGACCTGTTGTGTGGACAGGGTTAAAGCATATGGCAGCAGATGACTTGCTGTCCCTACAGTGCCAGTCTGGATTGCAGGACAGTAAAGTCTCTTCCTTCGCTCACTTTGATAATATCAGTGGATGTAGGTATGGGTGCCAAAGTGGCATTTGATATGCAGGACAGGTGGCAGGTGGTTAAGGAATAGAGGGAGAGAGACAATAGCATAGTGACATAAGACTCAAACCAAATGCTTTACCGTCTGCTGCTGGGGTGCTTGGCACAGCTCTGTGGGACCATTTCATCTCTTGCTCAAAGTTTAGACTGAAATGTGTCTTCTCACACTGTACTAGTTTTCTTCTTTTTTCTTTTTCACTTTTATTTGAAGTGATTTTATGCTTGTGAACATCCATATGGTTTTTCAAAATAAAACACATGAATTCAAGTATCCTCTTGAAGCTTCCTAATGGTTTAATTAATGACAAATGAGTTGTTGTGTGTCCATTATGAAATACTGTAGTGCTTGAAGTTGTAATTGCATTAAGACTCGATGACTTGATTAAAAAATACATGCTAGGGATGCAGGTTCATTATAGAGTTGCCACTTCATCCAAACAAGGCTTTGGCAATGATAAAGTTTGTTTTTGGTTGTATTGTTTTATTTTTAATTTATTTAATACAATGGATTTTACTATAAGTCAAATAATCATTTGTAGATATATACAGTTTGCATTCAAGTAAACTGGACAAGTTTGTGCAAAATTTGATGATCCATGTCATCCAACCAGGATTTCCCAACACCGGCACGGTGGCTCTGTAAGTAGCACTGTCACCTCACAGCAAGGTCCTGAGTTCACTTCCAATTAGGGTGGTCTGGGTCATTTCTGTCTGGAGCCTGCAACATCCTTCCTGTGTCTGTGTGGGTTACTCCACAGTCCAAAGGCCTTGTGTGTTGGACTAGATGGGCTTTAGGTGCATCTGAAGTGCTCCTAGTATGTGAGTGTATGTACCCTACAAAGAATTGAATCCTATGCTGCTGGCTAGGCAGCAGCTGTTCCACAAGCCTGTTCAGGGTCAGTGAGATAAGAAAGTAAAATTAGAATCCACCAACATTCCAAGGAGTGCCACATAATGTTACTGAATGCTTGGCTTTCTTTGTCTTCAAGTGCTCCTATCATGTGGTTTAAGGTGATTGTGGTGGAAAATCATTGACAGTCAGCACTTTGTTTGGTCTCCTTTCAACACTTTATTTGGTTTTCAAGTAGTTTTTGCAAATACAGACTCAGTAGAAGCAGCTCCATTTTTATTCAGCTGTCAAATATGATGAAACTAAACTGACAATCTTTGAGCAAATACTTCACTCTACAAGGTCTGTCTGCTGTAGACCCTCCTCCTCCCCTTCCTTTTTTTGTTGATATCATGTTATATGTATAACACTGTTCAATGGGATGTTTCTTTTTGGAATTTGGTTACCCCAGTGTTTCTTACTATTTTGCTTTCATCCATGAGTCTTTCCATCCTCTAGAGATCTCCGACTCAAAACTGACCTCTAAATTGCTCCAGTATGAGTGTGTAGTATTGATATAACCCTGCTCTTGTCACACATATTATTTGATGCTAAGGTGATGTTAAGTGCTCAAAGAGTTTTTCTTTGCCACCGTAGGCTGGTTCATTAAGGTTGTGTACCTGGATGTTTGCAAAGCTGCTTTAAGTTACTTTTCTATTGTTGAAAACACTCTACAAATCATGCAAAGGTTGAGTGTGTGACAAATAACAGCTTCAAATGTACACATTTTAATATTGTAAACCACTATATTTTATGGTTAAACCTCTGAGCCTCTGTCTCCTTAAAATGTATTTGATACTTGACATTGTGGAGTAAGATCTTTGTATTTTATACAAGGGGAAAGGTTAACGTACAAGAACATGGCAGTTACATTTAGTTTTAATTAAAGTGTCTGATTGAACATGTCATTATTTTCCCTTATATTTCCCTTGTGGTTTCCCTTATATTGTAAGCTTTCATGTGCAGATTCAAGCGATCTATACTGTCTTTTGTTGTAACTTTGAACATGAACAAATCAGTGGCTGATTTGCAGGTAAATCTTTCCCCCCAGTTTTGACTGGTTTAGGTGCTGTCATTACAGATATAGCATCAGATCACAATTGGTTAAATCCTTCTTAATAAATTGCTTACTGGATAAAAAAAAGTAGATACCCTCTAGTGGCTGAAGTTAGCATTACAAGCTAACCAACAACATTTTTCAGCTGAAATTTCCAGGGCATCCCTCAACCTCCCCACCCCCATTTCAAACTGAGACTAGCTCTATTTAGCTCTTTTAAGCATTTACCTTCCTCTTTCATTGTGTCATTAAGTCACTTATCACAGATCTTCATATGGAACCAGGTTTGCTCTCTGTCTGGGTTTGTCAGGCCTCTTCTAAGTGTCAGACTGAAAATGACACAAAGTGAATGGCTTCTTGAGAAATCATACAGTGCGACATAAAAGAATCTGTTAAGAGGATTTGCTGTTGACAGCCTGTGTTTGGTGTCTGTGATTGTCAGGGAAGGGTGAAAAAGGTGGGATCTGAAAAGCTGCCCCTGCCTCTGAGGTCTTTTTCCTGGGGGTGGTGGATCAGTTTTGCTTTCTTACCTCAGCCACTCTGGAGCTGGCACCGATAACATGGATATATCAGCTTACAGCTTATGGATCTCTCTCACACTCTCTCTCTCTCTCTCTCTCTCTCTCTCTCGCTTTCTCTCTCTCTCACTACTCTCACTTATACATGCATATATTCTGTCACATAGAACCAGATTCTTCTACTTCTAATCAGCACAGCACAGCTCTGATACCTTGTCACAACATATAGATGCATATTTAATCAAGATTCAAATACAAATGATTAGAGACATTATAATTTGCCTGATCAGGGTAATTGTTTTGGTGATCAGATCCCAGTTTGCTTTGAATTGCAATTACTCACTGTGGTGACGGCTGACTTATCAGAATGGACCAGTGGAATAAACCGCCATCACAGTTGACGCCAAATGACAACTATGATTAATCAAAGACTCTCTCGCTGTGATCATGCTGGCAAGCATAGCAGCTATGTAGAAACATAGGAATTGTATGCATACTGTATTAATCATGTTAAGAATGTTTTAAGGCACTTTGGGAATCTGTAGTTTAAATACATTTTTGTTTGGCCAAGTGTCTTGTATTCTTTGAAATGGTGTCAGACTGGCTTGACTACATAAATGCATGCTTTAAAGGACGCTGTAAGCCAACAGCTTTACCCTTTAAGCATATGTTTAGAGTTGTCACAATACCTAGATATAGACAGCGTACAAAGTACAGGGTGAGTCAAAAGCCACAGGACGGCCTTTTATCTCAGAAACAAAGGGGGAAATGACATATCTGAATACTCCAGCAAGTAATGGGTATTCAGTAATAGGTCTTTTAGGCTATGTCCAGAACATGGCACCATCTTGAAAGCTGCCGTATTGGATCAAGGGCAAGTTTTTCCAATGAGAAGGTGATCACGGAGCATATCAAAGAAGACCACAATTGTCTTAGAAATTTAATGTCACATTCATTTTGCAATATCTCTTGTGGTTCTACATTTATCAACACAAAGTTCAAAACTTTTGTAGTTTGACACAAGTAACTGAAGATGGAATTGATCATTCTGACGTCTGGTGAATGCAGCTTCTTTGTCATGACACTGTGGATGACGAGAAAGAAACCAAAGAAACCTCAACAATGGTTTTGGCAGTCTTTGCTACAAAAAAGTCCTGGACAGCACACAATGTGTCTAGAGTCTTTTGACTCACCCTGTATTATATTACAAGCACTGAAATAAGACAGTGAGACACATTCAGTCTGGGAAATTTCTATGAAAAATGTAAGACTTGCATTTGCCATAGCGCAGTGGTTAAGATGGCGAACCATTGACACTACTGACCAGAAACCAAACATGGCTAAGGCATTGTAAACAACTTTAATATCGGTTCTTTTGTCTTCTATCTTCATTGTAAAAATACTTGATTATCTAACATTGTGATTGTCTGATAGTTCTTGGGTTTTCAAAATTGGCCCTGACTTTGACATCTCTGGGTTATTCTTTTTCTTTTTTGTTGATTTTGTGGGCTTTTTATCATACAGGACCGTGGTCCCTGTTGCACATGTAAAAAGAAATGGTTCCACTCTCTCTATGTCCAAAGTAGTTTCTTCTTTTAAGTCCATGAGTGGCAATTGTGTTTAAAGTTTGATGGCAGGACTATTTGATTATTTATTGCTTGTTCTGGTATGCCAGAAGGCCCTACTATGAGATATAAATGTCAACATTGAGCATATGAACATTGAGTGAAACACTTAAGTAAAAGTATAGCTTTATTGTTTTACAGGGCATGTAGTCTGTTGAGTCAGTTTTGATATCAGGGTTTAGAGAGGGAGGACAGGGGGAGAAGGTTAGAGCTTGGTAAATCTAAGGCAGTCTCAGAAGAATCATAGATTTTATTGCACTGGTCAATAGGCTACACATCACATGCCTGACTAACTTGTCAGCAGGCAATCAGTGAGCAAGCTGCACTGAGCACGAGTCACATTCTTGTTTGAGGTGTTTGTGAGAATGTGTACAACAAGGACGTCATAACATCACAAGGAAAACCTTATTTTTAAGGTTCTATTTTAATTGCAGTAATTTCAATATTGTTCACATGTATTGAGTATGACAATGAAGTATGACAATGAGTAAATCAACCCAAATATAAGGCTTCAAGTGAATGAGAAAGACCACTGATTGTAAAATTGTAATTTCCTGATTTACACTCAGTTGAGGAACCGAAACATAAGATCAGTAAATTTAATTAAATATCTAATCAGTATCACATGAATAACATCCCAGTTAAATTGTGCCATACTCCCTTATGCATCCACATTGAAGTACAGTTTGTACAACGCCAAGTAAACTATGCATAAACTAAGAGTGCTTTTCGGCCGCCTCACTGGATATGCCTGTTCAACTGTACAGTGACGCAGATATATAATTAGCCAGTCACATGGAAATAACATTAAGCCATGTAGACGTGGTCCAGAATTGCCAAGGAAGGTGATTTAAGTGACTTTGAACATGTCATGGTCTTGTTGCTAGATGAGTTGGGTCTGACTAATTCAGAAAGACAACAGCAACTCATCTAACCACTTGCTTCAAATAAAGTATTCAGAAGAACATATCTGCTGCAACGTTCGGGTGGTAGAGTCACAACATGTAACAACATGTGAGAATGGATCAATCTTGCCTTGTACTGTATTAACAGGTCAGTCTGAAGCTGGTGGTGTAAAGGTGTGGGGGATGTTTTCTTGAAACAATTAGTTATTTGAAAACAAAATATCAGCTAAACAATGTACTGCAAATGCATCAGGCTATCCTGTCAATATGGACCAAAATCTCTGATGAATGTTTCCAATGAAATGTTTCCATGTCCCCAGAATCTATGTCATGTAGAATTAAAGCACTTGTGAAAGTAGAAAATCTGTCCAAACCAGTACTAGTAAGCTCTACTTAATTAATTGGTGCATGTATATAAGATTTTCAAAAGATTGCATGATTTTAGACTAAAGCATGATTCAGCAAATCATTTCACAAATAAATTCCACATGTTTAAGTTTAATTGACTTATGTAGTCCTTTTACAATAGACATTGTCACAAAGCAGCAGTTAATTTCCCCCCCCAAAAATGCCAAATGTGCAACCAGAGGTAAGAGTGGAAAGGAGAATGTCAATGAGGCACAACAAAAGTAGCCATGAACGCAAGCAGGCTTTAGTTGAGTAACCCTGTTGCCTCGTTCCACCCATGTTATTACAGAGACCATTATATGTGGCCAAAAATATGGTCCTGGGTTAAGTCAAATTTGCATATCTGAAAGATTAAAATCCCAGTTAGATCAATAACAATCACTGCTGTATAGCAGTAGAGCTTTTTGAATAGTAGTGATTTTTGCAGCAAAGCCCCACATACACATGGTCATGATCCATATACCATTACAATTTAGAGTTAGACATATAAGACCTTTTGTGCTGAAATTGGAATAAAAAAAAAAAAGCAATGGAAATGAATCAGAGAGTTAGAACACAGTCTTCAGTCAGATAAGAAAAGGATTGAGGCTGTATACTGTGTCAGGCTGGAGCAGCCTGTACAGCATCAATCTAGCTGTGAAGGCGTGGGCTGTCAGCCTGCCATAATCCTGAGCAATGGCAGCTCTGCACTGCTGAGTGTAAAAAATGAACCCTTTCCTCCATCCATTTCCCCACACTGCCTCTGTGCTACCCATGGGCCCAAACGGTGCCTGAAACCCGAAATCGCCAGTCCTTCTTTGACGATTTCCAGCACCGACATTTAATGTTAATACCTGGTAATTGTTACAAACTGAGAAATCAATGGAGGTTTCTGAAGGCCTAGATTAGGTTGGAAATTGATTTGTACTGCAAAGTGAAGGCTCCCAAATGCATTAACACCGTACAGTATGCTGCCATCCTGATGACCCTCTATTGACGTTGACTCCGGCGCACCTGTGTCTTGCGTGTCTCTTAAGAGATCAGCGGGTGATTTTCACACAGCTTAAGCTGTTCCATCTTCTGCTCCCATTTCAGTCTGCCTGGACTGCCACAGTACAATAAGGCTGTATTGGCTTCAGGTAAAACTCCACATTTCAAGTGTAGCGTCATTGACATTTTGACAGGGGTTTTCTTTTACTGGAGCTTAACCTTTGTTGTTGGACCAGCAGGTGAAAATGTTTTTGAAGCAAGTTTTTGAGAATTGGATGATTTCTGAATGGAGCAGTTTGACCAGTTCACTAGAATTTAAATGATTCTACTATTTCTAGTACATTACCTATTATCTATAACTAGTATTCTCCTGCATGTAGGTAGTGTATAGGCAAGGACATGCTATCTTGCTAATATGTTTAGCTGTGTTAGCGAATTCTTGTATGTGTTATACAAATATGTAGGTCTACTTTAAATATGAGAATTTAAAATGACACTTTTAATGTGGTGTCTATAATTTCGCCTGCATGCTATTGTGCAGCAGCTAAAGGCCAAAACACATAGAAAAATGCTGCTGCCAGCATCCTGATCTAGTGCATATCCAGAGGGAAAGTGGAGAAGGTTAGGGACAATGTGGGAAGATGAGAGGCCTTCTTTAGTATTTAGCATGTGATTGTTTGGATTGTCTTGACAAAAAAGTTAAACTACCAGTCTATTGAACCTGAAGTTTTATATAAACACATCTATATCTTTGTTTGTATGATGTGTCTTTGAGTTGCAAGCGAGTGGTTGAACTGCTGCATTTGTAATATGCTTTTTTACTTGCATCAGTTCTTTTATAGGGCTGTAACTGCAAGTTTGAATAATACACTGCAGTTGGACGTCTATGCAGTCTGCGTTAAACTTAGTGAAATTTTGTCCCATTTCAATAAAAGAGCATCTGATTTAATCAGCTACCACCCAACACCAATTCAGAACAGTTGTGTGATCTGTGCTCTAAAAGTTTGTTTCCTACCTCTGTTGCTGAACTTATTTTGGATGGAACCCCATGAACCTATGTGTGAAAGCTGTGGCTATGATAATGGATCCAGACGTGAGTGATTTATAACCTTAATTAGAATTTTCCTTTCTCACGCTCTCAATTACTCTGTGTTTTACATGACACTGCCACCCTCATTAAAGCCCTAATCCATGTCTCCTCTGTGTCCTACTCATCTTTTCCGACACTTGAGCACTCAAGCATTTGGGTGTGTTGCTGATGGCCAGGCTGCGTTTAAAAACACAATTTTGAATTTACTTCCACTCCTAGGCTTCCCTGTGGTGCAACAGTAAAGTTATTGCCATCAGGAGAAGCCGAGTTTGAGACTCAGCTGCAGCTGTCTGTGGGAATAATGACTTCCTTTCTTCAAAGCAACAGTAGTCAATCTATCTGTAAGCTTATATGTACAAAATGGGGCACTAGGTGCATTCACCTGCCCTACAAATGTGCATAAGTGTTAAAAAAATCTTTATTTTCAAGTCTTACTCAATCAAGGGTATGTTAAGAGTTAATCTTATTCATTTACAAACAACTTTAAGAATGACTTTTGTGCCATACTCTCTCTCACTGTGGATAAGTTTGCCTTAACCAAAAGAACAGTGTAAGGCTTCACCAGGCACTCAAATTGTTGGCCTTCAGAGCATTCTATGACTCCGAAATTGAGTAGATCATGATACAAGTTCACTACTCAACCGTCAGCTAAGATGCAAGATTACAAATGAGCAAGAGAAGAAATTATGAAAACATCTGCTTAGAACATGTGTACCTTGGAGATCTGACACCTCTTTGTGATATCATATTCACTGCTGAGCCGAATCATTTTGATAGTCTTTCAGTGTGGTTTAGGCAGGTGGCATGTCTCAAATTACAAACGAATGACCATAGCCAGGCTTTTCACAGCAGAGCATTGTCCGGGGCATCACATTCGCCTTACCATCTTGTCTTCCCACAGTTCATGTGCAATAACTTGTCAGAGTCAGTCAGGGTTTTATGCTTTCCCATTTCTCCCGAGTCCAGACATTAACTACAAGTACCGAATGGTCTCTTACCATCTAATATATCACAGACCTTGATGTGCAGTTGTAACAAGGTAGTTCTTCGCTGTTTGATTTATGAGTGTCCATAATGTTTTGTCTTTTCAGTGTATTCTATTTTTATTTATGTTTCTCAGTTCAAATGTAATATGCACCCACCTTATTGTACCAGCTGGATGAATGCAGATTATCAGTTGTTGGCCAAATTGTGAGCTGAGTAGAAAATGTGTAAAGGGCAATATAGACAGCCATGATTTCTTTAAAACGGTCAGACAGCAGCTACAATCCTTAACCTTGCCATTCTGTTAAATTTTGGTACATTTGATATTCACTATTATTCTAACATATGTATTTTCTGTCATTTGACTGGTAAGACAACACCTATAAATAAACAAAATGAATAGTAATTTGCTTCACTGACCTTTGAGCAGTTTGTTCAAATTAATATTATCTGTGGTATTACATCTGTCCAACCCTAGAAGGTGATCTGGATTAAATGTACGTGCAAAACGTATGATAGAACCATTTTCATGTCTGATAGTTGAAATAAAAATAGGCACCCATGAATTCTGAAATGTTTGTAGATTGATGGGATAAGCTAGAATTGATTGTCACATTACAGTGTTGAAAGGATTTCCATTATGCGTATTTGTATTGATTAAAAAAAATATTTGTATTGTATGCTTTGTTTATATATATATATATATATACACACACACACACAGTCGATTCTGGTTAATCGGACCGCTATCGTTTTGGTCCTAATAACCAGCTGGTCCGATTAAACGAACATGCCCTGACGGGACGTGCTATGTAACATATTATCTGTTTATTAAACCTTTTTTGTGTGATATACACATATAGCAAACGTACAAACAAGAACTACTGTTGCTTACGGACTTTGTTCATTGAAAAATAAATTTGCAAACAAGTTTTTCGAAACGATCTACAACACAATGTATAGGTACTCAGCATGCGACGCCTAATACTGTAAAAAACAAGTTCTTACTAAATTCCAGTCAACATTTGAAGAACTTATCCATTGTGATCTGACGCGCTTTAGCTGTGGTTAAGTGGCGACTTGTGGCTTCTTTTTTGCAGTAAATGGAAATGTTAGGCAAAGACCTGTAGGTGGCAGTAGAGAGCTGGGAAAAAACTCTGGCGTTTTCGGGTAATGATGCCAGAGACGAAGAGTTTCTTCACAGATATTACATACTGGACACGTTCTTTGGTCCGATTAAGCGGAATTTTGGTCCCAATAAGCAAATAACATGTATATAATAGGATTTGTTTTGGTACTTTAGGAATTGGTCCGAATAAACGGCTGGTCCCATTAACCGGTGGTCCAATTAACCGGATTCGACTGTATTTATTATTTAGGAAGAATCTATTCGTATTGGACCTTCTTTCCAAGACAGGTCTGGGGGTCGGGAGGGGGGTGTTACTGTTGTTTTGTTGTTTGTTGTGTAAGACAAAATTTCAATAATAAGACTTGGATCAAAAAGAATTTTAGTTTGGTTGCTTAAATGATGCTCCTCCTGAGATTTAAATTTTAGATCTGTGATATGATTTGCTATAAAAAAGATTTTTAGATTAGTGACATTTTTGCTAGAGATGCACCGACTGCAACTTTGCAACTCTTTTTCAAACATATGACTGGTCGATTCCTATTTGCTTCCTATCTAAGAATTAGAAATGACAGCAACGTTTTTGGTTAAACTTTTTTTAAAAACGGAAACCTATTCAATCGCAACCCATACATGTATACTGGACAAACTTTTTTTCTTTTTTTTTTCATTTATTCATTTAATTATTGTCTTATACGCTTATCCTAATCATGGTGGGGGGAGAGCTGATGCCCAACCGGCGGGGCAAGGCGCATGGCAGGAACATGCATAGAAAGGGTGCCAATCCATCCTAGGGCACACACACACATTCATACACGCACTAAGGGGCACTTTGAACATACCAATTAACACAACAGACATCTTTGGAACAAGGAAATCAGAGTACAGAAAACCGATGTAGACACAGGGCGAACATGCAAAAGGAGAGCGGTGGTTTTCTTAACTTCTTGTGGAATTTCCTCACTGAAGACATAATAGTGACTGAAATAGATTCCTAGTCCTTCATTAGTATTGTGCTATATATAGAGAGACTATTTACTTGACCAAGTAGCACTAAAAAATAACACTAAATCTAACACAATCATCATCAACATAATGATATGGTAATGATTTTTTTCCCTCATAAATAAAATGAGCTAGTGACTGTTGAATGTGAATGTTTAAAGCTTCGTACACACAATTGAATTCCGATTTAGAGTAAGTGACTGATCATCCGATCCTCGGTTATGGTCACTCATAAATTGCAGGTAATTGTCACATTAAAATCCACATTAGTTCAATTGATTGTAAAACTGCTTTGTAATGCACATTCAGTAGAGTGAATAATTTGTACTAAAATTAACCATAAGGTTTTTCAGTAATACCGTTAATTTTTTCATAGGCCCCCCTTCCCACCATCGAGGCAATGCTCTGGATGATTATGGTGAGAAATCCAAGCCTCGGCACCGCAGCCGCAGTCGAAGCCCCATTCGTGTGCAAAGAGAGCAAAGACCAGAAAGTAATGAACAGCGACAGACAGGTCAGTCAAACTCAGGGGCAGGCATCCATGGTTCATCGTTATACCTGCCCAAGCAACATTTTATTCACAGATTGTGCTTGCATTATTGCAACTATTACGTTTTATGTTTTGGGGTATGGTACAGCTTTAAAATGTTTTTTTTTTTCTTGGTCACAAACTTGACACAAGTCATTGGCATAAATATAGTGTTTAGGAGGCAGTGACCTTTTACTTTACTCCCAAGTAGAATTGTGGTACCTGGGCCACAGAACAAACTCGCAGCTGACATTTCTGAGCACGAATATAAGAAAGCTTAATACCAAATACTCATGCTTTTTAGGCACAGTTGTAAATAAGTCACTGTGGTAACTTGCCTGATATGCACTTACGTACACCCTGTTGGTACCAGTTGGATCTCCTTTTGTCTCCAGAACTGCCCCAATTCTTCATTTTATATAGAAAATGGTGTTGGAAACATTCCGAAGAGATTTTGGTCCATTTTGACATGATGAAATCAGCCAGTTGCTGCAGATTTGTCAGTTCCAAATCCATGATGTGCATTTCCTATTCCAACATTTGCCAAAGGTGCTCTGGGTTTGCTTTGGGATTAAGTTTGGACAGTCTCTGACTTCATATGACTGGTTTGCCCTTGTCGTTTGCACTATGCAGGACTAAGAGAAGTTGTATTTATTTTTAATATTTATGTCTTTTTTTTTTGTATGCTAAAGTGGTTTTGTTAGGCCACACACTGCTTCAATTAAAAGCTAGAAACTCCTGCATAGTTCATACAGTTAAGTCTCTAGAGACTCAGTCATATAGGAGAAAAAGAAGCCTGTTAAGGATGCGTTTTTTGACTCTAGTTTTCCTGACATTTTTTTTTTTGTCTTTGACGTTTTCTTAATCTATGAAAATCTCTTCTCATAACCGAATATCGTCTCTCGTTTTGTGAGATGAGATGAGCGACACACCCCCAAGTACTACTGGTTTTTACTGGTTGCAGTAAGAGCAGTTGAATATGACTTGAAGAAATCAGTGACCCGAGCTGTCGATTTAATTTTCCTGAACACGGCCTGAAAATGCCAGTACAAATTTATGTAGAAATAGTGTTCCGTGTCAAGAATTGAGAAGCAATTAATGCTCCCTCTGGAGGAAAAGATTCTTGGTAATTCAGTGTGAACATAAAAATGATTTTCGCTTTCATGCTATGAAAGAATGAAATAGAAGCATGCTTTGTTAGTTTTATAATTTGACAGGACTGATTTAGTGTCTCAGAATAGGTTGTTCAGTTGTGTCATTAGGTATCCAGTTATTTTTGTCTCACTGTACCACTAATGAAGCTTTAGCTTAAAATAATTCCAACTCTCTGTTACATACAAAACACTGTAGCGTAAATAAACCATTGTCCTGCAATGTATGTTCACAGTAATGATGTGTATATAACTTGCACTCATTGACCCAAAAAATGCACCACAAATGATTTTTTTTTCTTTGCACATCCCACTGATCATCACACATGATGGGAAGTGTATTTTCAGATTTGCAAATTTAGCCCCAATTCTGCTCCGCTCACGAGGGGTTAAATTACTTTGCTGAAGTGCTTATTTTTGCGAGGCCATGGCAGTGACACTTCTGTCGAATTCTGCAAGTTTATAAAATATATAAACCAGACCATATGCGTATTTCATAAATCCCCACTAACAGTAATGCCTTCCACTTGTTTTGACAGTTAAGTATCTGCAATCTCCATACAGAACTTTAACTATATGGTATATGAGGATAAAATGACATCATTGCTAAAGCATCAGATAAGTTCCAGGTTTATGGCTTTGTGCTGAGTTTCCAGATGATAACTACTCTTTGATTCGTTGGTCTATTCTTAAATAAGATTAGACCAATGAGTAAACACATTTGAATCGTATTTGACCTTTTATCTATGCGTCGGTCAGACAGTATGGGAATAATTTTATATAATAGTATTAAACTAATCTCTATGACATAATCAGTAAAAGTGATGTTAACGGCTATTTTTAGTTATGTCCCATAATCTAAATTCAGCATCTTATTACATTATGCTGTGATATATTATACTGTCTATGTCTTTACTATAACTTTATAATATTGTGTTTTTGCCATTTATGAGTTTATCAGGTTATTTCCACACAGCACAATGAAGTTCAGCTCGAGTGTCTCCTCCAACTTTTAATGGGCCTGTCTAGCCCTGCTTGTGTGGTAATAAGAGACTTTTATTGGCGTGTGCTAGCCATTAGTTCTCTCACTGGCGGAGTATGTTGTGCGGTCTACTGCTCAGAGTCCATTAGATCACCAGGTTTCCTTCAATATTTTGCTTGCTGTAAATCACTATAAAAAATGATAAGCTTTTGCAACACTGGGACTAATTGATACGTTTGTGTGATTCTTCAAATGGGGGCTCTTTTTACCATCTTACCAACTTTTGAAAAATATAATTAGTAATTATTTTGTCAAGACGATGTTAATTAATTTGGTTATCCACTTATCCTAGTCAGGAGCCTGTTCTGGCACACGGTACAAGACAGGAACAACTCTAGACAGGGCGCCAATCCACTGTAGTTTGCATATACTCATACACACTAAGGGCACTTAACCAATTAGCTTAACACGCATGCCTTTGGAATGTAGGAGGAAACCTGGGTAATTAGGGAAAACCCACTCAGACATGGGGAGAACATGCAAACTCCACTCAGTCGGAGCCCAGGGTTGGGATCAAACTGGGCATCTTGGAGGTGTGAGGCTTAATGATGGGTGCAGCAGAGCTTATTTAGAATTTTTTTTTTATGTATCATTTGTGTGCTGATGATGAGATGTTACGCTAATGACAATTTTAATTTTTTCAGGTAAAGCCATTTGGATGTCATAAATGTTGTCTTGGATTTGCTAACGCTAGTTAACAGCTAGTATAAGCACTGAATTAATATGATTAATGTGAACTTCGTTAAAATATTGCTGTAAGGGTGTTTATGGTAAAGACAATGAATCATACCTACTGTATGATCAGAAAGGATACATGATTAAATTACTCACATTTACAGACCTCATAATTATTTTCCATGCATTAAAAGTGTTACCTTAAAATAATTAGCTACACAATGAATAACTGTGGCAGTAATGGAAATGCTGGGAATGCTAACATGTTCAAAATATAGAGTGTGTGTTGGGGTTTTTTTTTTTTTTTTTACATTAAAAAAATAAATAAAAAATGGATCCCTCATCTAAATCTTAGATTTTCTGTAAAAGTTACCCTAACTAAATCAATTTAGAATTACCGACCTGTGAGCCTGGGTTTGTTTTTTTTAAAGGCATTGTTTGCATTTGTGAGGAAGCTTGATCATGAACTTTTTGGTATTTTTTCTAGTGCAAGAGGAGAAGACGGAGGACTTGCTTGCTGATCTTCAGGATATCAGTGACAGTGAGAGAAAGACTAGTACAGCAGAGTCCTCGATCGGTAAGAGCGCAGTCATTAGGAGGAGGGCTTGTCTTTTTATTGATGATTTTGTTAGTTTTTTGTGTTTGTTTTTATCTATTCATTTTTATGAAGTGTAATAAAAAATTTATTGAACAGCGATTACCGATCACTTGTCTAATAACGCTGGAGATTTGTGTAATGTTTATACACAGGCAACATTCGAGCTGCTGGTACTCAAATTGAATACGTCTGCCCTGAATATTTTAGACTTTGACATTTGATTTGATCTGGCCTGCCACCTCACTGTCATGTTCCCACTCTCTGACCTGACCCTGTACGGCTAGATGTCCCAATCACCAGCCTGGGTTGTCTTGGCTCTATAGCCCAGCATTATGTCAACCTGTTTTTTGTCCTATACTGTGACATTAAAAAAATAATAGACTGATATTTTAGTGCATATTCTATTGACTGTTATATTTAGTCAAGTTAGACTTGTTCCTCTATCCTTATGCTCTTTGGAATTTAGATTCACCGGCCACTTCATTAGGTACACCCATTAAGCTGCTCATTAACTCAAATACCTAATTAGCCAATCACGTGCCATTAACGTATGCATTAGGGCATGTAGGGACATGCTCAAGGCGACCTGCTGAACTGAGCAACAAAATGGAGAGGAAAGGCAATTTAAATTACTGAACGTGGCATGGTTGTTGGTGCTAGATGGGCTGATTTGAGTTTTTTAGCAGCTACTGATTTACAGGGATTTTCACGTGCAGCCATCCTTATGGTTTACAAAAAATGGTCTTAAAAAGAGAGAATATCCAGTGAACAGCAGCTCTCTGGGCTAATGTGCCTTTTTTTGATGAGACTGGTTTGAGCTGATAGAAAGGCAACAGTAACTTAATTAACAACACGTTACAACCAAGCTATGCAGAGGAGCATCTCTAAATACACAACATTCCAAACTTTAAAGCAGATGGGCTACAACAGCAGAAGACCACGCCATCATTCATGTTAGCTAAGAACAGGCAACTGAGGCTGAATTTAAAATAGGCTCACCAAAATTGGACTGCTGAAGATTGGTTAAATGTTGCCTGGTCTGATGAGTGTCGATTTCTGCTGTGACATTCGGATGGTAGGGTAAGAATTTGACATAAACAATATGAAATCATAGATCCACCTTGCCTTGTTTCAACGGTCGAGGCTGGTGGTGGTGTAATGGTGTGGGGGATAAATTCTTGGCACACTTTTGGGCCCCGTAATATCAAAAACCTACCTCAGTATTGTTGTTGCCGATGTCCATCCCTTTATAACCAGAGTGTACCATCTTCTGATGGCTACTTCCAGCAGGATAACGTATGACAGCTCAGCTCATCTACAACTGGTTTCTTGAAAATGAAAAAAAGTTAAATATATTCAGAGCCTCCACAGTCACCAGATCTCAATCCAATAGAGCACATTTGGCATGTGGTGGAAGAGGAGATTCGCATAATTGATGTGCACCCAACAAATCTGCAGTAATTGCATGCTGCAGTCGTGTCAGTATGGGCAAAAATCTCTTAGGAATGTTGCCAGCGTATTGCTGAATCTACAGGTGCTGGTCAACGAATTACAATAATTTGAAATAGTGCAATCATGAAATTCTTTGAATGCATTTTTTGTGCAGAAAGCAAATCAGGTGTTCACCGCA
>JAUZSU010120257.1:0-18464 GCA_034780255.1 Parotocinclus maculicauda
CGATCTTAAAGTTATATTGAATAACTAGTGACACTGTTTTCATAGATTTTCAAAATGTTATCATTTTTCAGACCGCGATAACCGACTTGAACAAGCCTTTATACCAACTTTTCATAAAGTCATCAAATGACAAAATTGTACCATCTGACCTTTTTAAGATATTTACGACTTTTTCCGACAACTTTGTTTTCATAACCAACTTTACAGAGCCTTATATTCTCATTGTCAACTTTTCAGATCCTCTTGAGTTGCTTTTCAGATCGTTTTCATAAAGTTCTCAGCTGGTGAGATCCTTTCCATAAATTCTCAGTGTGCTAGATCATCATTACTGATTTCAGTGTGTCATCATCAACTGAAAAACATCGCACCAAAAGACCTCTATAGAATTATCTCGACATTTCTAACACCTTTTTAAGTCATTACCATCTCTACACACTGTCATGTCTAAATTCATATGGTGTCTGAAATCCTCTTGAGTACCGTTTCCATTATGTTCTCAAGTCATATTAAACAATTGCCAATACTGTTTTAACAATATTTCTGACAGTCCTATTCACTGTGTTAAATCAACATAACTGATTTAGATGATCGTCTTTAGTAAATTTTCAGAGAGTAAAAGTCATTCTACATAAATCTTACCAAGTGACCTCTAAAGAATCCCGACTATTCCAAGAACTTTCGTCTTCATAGCTAATTTTTCAGACTATTTTGACTAACATCATAAGTTGCCGTTGGTGATATTCAACTTTTTAGATCATTTTAAGTTACTTTTCATTTCATATTTATGAGGATCTCATATCATATCAAACAGCTGCCAACACTTGATAAATTCTGAAATCGTCCTTATCAGTGTGTCAATTCATCACCGACAAAAATGATAAATCTTTCTAACTTTTGAGTGTTATCATCAACTAACAAAATGGTATAAACTATACAATATTTCACAGTATTCATAAAGAATATTAAAAACTGCAGTTATTAACCTCATATGTTATTGGTATAAACATCTCAAATGACCATATTCAACTTTTCACAACCTTAAGAATTGCTCTTCAGATCCTTATCATTAGGTTCTCAAGTCAAATTACACACATACTAAGACGATTTTCATAAATTCTCATATCGTCGTTATCTGTGCATTAGGTCATCGTAGCTGAGTTAAAGGGTAGTTTTTATTAACTTCACAACGCCTCATTATCAACTTACAAAATCGTACCAACTGACCTCTGTAGAATCATTTCAACTTTTCCAACCACTTTGTTTTCATAACAAATAAATAAAGATACAAAAATGTTTTCCATATAAGAATCTCAAATCATCATATTCATCTTTTCAGATTCTCTTGATTTCCTTTTCAGATAGTTTTATTAGGTTCCCAAGTCATGTTAAACAATTAGTGAGACCGGTTTCATAAATCCTCGTATCAGCAACTTCAATGAACATCTTTACAAACTTTAAAAGCGTCATCTTCAACAGTCAGGATTCATACCAAAAGATCTCTGAAGAAACTTCTTGAGAACTCTAACAACTTTCTTCGTCATCTACAACTTTACAGACTTCCGTGAAGGTATTCATATGGAAACCATATATACATCTCAGATCATAATATTCCTCTTCTTAGATCCTCTTCACTTCCTTTTGAATAGGTTTTGAGGTCATATTGAATCACTGTTCATTTTGTTTTAATAGATCCTTAAATTATCATTTTCTTAGAAAGTAATAACTGACTTGAATGATAGTTTTCACTATCTCAGTGCGTCAATGTCAATCATCTGACTTTTCCAACAACTTTGTCTTCATAACCAACTTTACAGTCATATTCTCATAATGAACTTTTCAGTTCCTCTTTAGTTGCTTTTCCGATCGTTGTCATAAAGTTCTCTAACTGGTGAGACCCATTTCATATATTCTCAGATCGTCGTTTGTCAGTGTATCATTACAGATTTAAAGGATCGTCTTTACAAAGCTTTCAGTACAACATGAAGTGTCTAACATCGTACAAAATGACCTCTATAGAACCGTCTCGACAATTCTAACTTCTTTTTTTAGTCATTACCATCTTTTCACACTCGCATATGATGTCTTTATATGCATCTGAAATCATCATAATGAGCGCTTCAGATCCTCTTGAGTTGCTTTTCATATTGTTTTCATTATGTTCTCAAGTCATATCAAACAATTGCTAATATTATTTTCATAAATTTTCTGATCGTCCTTGTCAATTGTGTCAAATCGTTTTTACTAACTTTTCAGAGTGTCAACATCATGTGACAAAACTGTACCAATTGACCTCGAAAGAATCTCGACTATTCCAAGAACTTTCGACGTCATAGCCACTTTGACCATTTTTATAAATTCTTAGTCGTTATCAGTGTGTCAGATCCTCGTAAACGACATAAATGATCGATTTTACTAGCATTTTAGAACATTTTCATCAACTCACAAAATAGTAGGAATGGCCGATTTCAAGAACTTTCGTCTTTATTACCAACTTAACAGATTGCCATGACTAACTTCATAAGTTATATTTATAGATATCTCTAATGGTTATATTCAATATTTAAGACCCTACTGAGTTTTTTTCGCATCCTTCTCATTAGGTTCTCATGTCAAAATAAACATCTGGTGACACCTTTTCCATCTATTCTCAGGTCTCTGTTATCAGTATATCAGATCGTCTTAACAGACTTAAATAATCGATTTTAATAACCTTAGTGCCCAATCATCAACTGACAGAATCACATCAGCTGACCTTCATAGAATCGTTTCAACTTTTCCAACAATTTGGTCTTCATAACCTACTTTATATGTTACCCTTAAAAACATCGCACTTCATCATATTCATCTTTTCAGATCCTTTTGATTCACTCAAGTAAACAACTAGTAAGATCGATTTTATAAATTCTCGGATCAGCGTCATTAGAGTGATAGATCGTCATAACCGACTTGAATGAACCTCTTCACAAACTTTTAAGACCATGATCATAAACTGTCAGGTTTCGTATCAAATAACTTACGCAGAAACTTCTTGGCAATTCTAACAACTTTCTACGACATTCCCAACTTTACGGACTGTTATGACATAACCTCATACGATAACCTTATATACGTCTCAAATCATCATATTCCTCTTTTCCGATCCTCTTGAGTTGCTTTTCAGATCGGTATCACTAGATTCTAAAGTGATACTGAGCAACTCCTGACACTGTTTTCATTGTTTCTTAAACTGACGTTTTCATATTTCCAGACCGTAATAACCGACTGGAATGATCGATTTTACTAACTTCTCAGAGCGCCATCCTCAAATGAAAAAATCATACCATCTAACCTTTTTAAAATATTTACTTTTCCAACAACTTTGTCTTCATAACCAACATTACAGTCTCATATTCTCATTTTCAACTTTTCAGATTATACCAAAAGACCTCTATAAAACCATGACCTTCCTAACAACTTTTTTTTAGGTCTTTACAATCTTTACACATTGTAATGTCTAACTTCATATGGTGTCTTTATATACATCTGAAATCAACATATTGATCTTATCAGATCCTCTTGAGTTGCTATTCATATCGTTTTCATTATGTTCTCAAGTCATATTAAACAATTGCTAATATTGTTTTCATAAAATGTCTGATCGTCGTCATCACCGTTTTAATTCATCATAACTAATCTAAATGATTGTTCTTAGTAAATTTTCACAGTAAAAATCAATTGCCAAATCTTACCATAGAATCTCAAATATTCCAAGAATTGTTTTGACTAACATCATAAGTTGCCCTTGTAAATATTTCAGATGGTGATATTCAACTTTCCAGATCCCTCTGAGTTACTTTTTAGATCGTACATATAAGGATCTCGTCATATTAAACTACTGCTGAGACCGTTTCCATAAATTCTGAAATTGTCATTATCAGCGTGTCATTTCGTAATAAATGATAAAATTGATCGACTTTTTTAACTTTTGAGAGTTTAATCATCAACTAACAATATTTTAGAGTATTCCAAGAACTCTCGTCTTCATAACAATTTTTAAAAACTTCCATGACTAACTTCATATGTTATTGTTATAAACATCTCAAATGGCTATATTCAACTTTTCAGAGCATCTTCACTTGCTCTACAAATCGTTGTCAAATAACACATATAGTAATATTATTTTCGTAAATTATCATAACGTCGCTATCAGCGTATTATAAGCCGGTTGGCTTAAATTGTCGTTTTGATAGCTTCACAACGCCTCATCAACTTAAAAAATCGTACTAACTGACCTTTATAGAATCAGTTCGACATTTCCAACTTCTTTGTCTTCATAACCAACTTTTCTAACTCCATATGATAACGATATAAATATGTTTACATATAAACATCTCAAATCATCATATTCTACATCGCAGATTCTCTTCATTTGCTTTTCACATAGTTTTCATAAGGTTTTCAAGTTTTATTAAACAATTTGTAAGACCGTTTTCATAAATCCTCAGATCAGCGTTATCAGTGTGTTAGATCGTCATGACCAACTCTATAAATTTTTAAAAGCGTCATCTTCAACTGTCAGAATTCGTACCAGTTGACCTCTTTAGAAACTTCTCGAGAATCCTAACAACTTTCTACGTCATTCACAACTTTACAGACTGTGATGACATAACTTCATATGATAACCTTAAATCTTCATATTCCTCATTTCAGGTCCTTTTGAATTCTTTTCATATCGGTATCATTGGATTCCAAAGTCATGTTGAAGAACTCGCGACACTGTTTTCATAGATATTCATATTGTCCTTATCATTTTTCAGACCATAATAAACGACGTGAAAGATCGTCATTACTAACTTTTCATAGCGTCATCATCAAATGACAAAATCGTATCATCTGACCGTTTTAAAGTATTTACGACTTTTCCACCAACTGTGTCCTCATAATTACCTTTACAAAGTCTCATATTCTCTTTGTCAACTTTTCAGATTCTTTTGATTTGTTTTTCAAATACTTTTCATAAAGTTCTCAGCTAGTGAGATCCTTTCCATAAATTCTCAGATCGACGTTATCAGTCTGTTAGATCGTCATAACCGATTTCAATGATCGTCTTTACAAAGTATTCAGTGTGTCATCATCAACTGTAAAACCGTACCAAAAGACCTCGACATTTCTAACAACGTTTTTAGTCATTACCATCTTTACACACTGTATGCCTAAATTCATATGGTGTCTTTATATACATCTGAAATCATTGAGTTGCTTTTCATATCGTTTCCATCATGTTCTCAAGTCATATTAAACAATTGCCGATATAGTTTTAATATAATTTCTAATAGTCCTCATCACTGTGTTTAATTATTATATCTGGTTTAAATGATCGCTTTTAGTATATTTTCAGTGTAAAAATCAATTGACATAATCTTACCAACTGTCCTGCAAATATCTCGACTATTCCAAGATATTTCGTCTTCATAGCTAATTTTTCAAACTGCTTTGACTAATTTCATAAGTTGCCGTTGTAAACATCTCAAATGGTGATACTCAACTTTTCAAATCCTTTTGAGTTCATTTTCAGATCGTACATATGAGGATCTCATGTTATACTGAACAACTGCTAAGACGATTTTCATAAATTCTTATATCGTCATACAAAATCTTACCAACTGACCTTTGTAGAATCATTTCAACTTTTCCAACCACTTTGTCTTCATAACGAGCTTTGAAAACTCTTAAGAATAACGATATAAATGTTTTCCATATAAACGTCTCAAATCATCATTTTCAACTTTTCAGATTCTCTTGATTTCCTTTTCACATAGTTTCATTAGGTTCCCGTCATATTAAACAATTAATGAGACCGGTTTCATAAATCCTCGTATCAGCGACTTGAATGAACATCTTTATAAGCTTTAAAACCGTCTTCTTCAACTGTCAGGTTTCATTACAGAAGATCTCTAAAGAAACTACTTCAGAACTCTAACAACTTACTTGGTCATTTACAACTTTACAGATTGCCGTGAATATTTTAATATGGTAACTTTATATACATCTCAAATCATAAGATGCCACTTTTTAGACCCTCCATTTGCTTTTCAGATCGGAATTGATAAATTCTAAAGTCATATGGAATCACTGATGACATTGTTCTCACAGATTCTCAAATTGTCATTTTCATTTTTTCAGACCTTGATGCCCGACTTCAATGATCGTTTTCACTATCTCAGCGTGTCATGTCAAATGAAAAAAATTGTATCATCTGACCATTTTAAAATGTTTCTGTCTTTTCCAACAACTTTGTCTTCATAACCAACTTTACTGTCATATTCTTATATTGAACTTTGCAGATCCTCTTGATTTACTTTTCAGATAGTTTACATTAAGATCCTAAGTAGTTACACCGATTTTATAAATTCTCAGATCAGTGTTATTAGAGTGTTAGGTCGTCATGCCGATTTGAATGAACCTCTGTACCAACTTTAAAGAACATGATCATAAACTGTCAGGTATCGTATCAAATAACCTCTATAGGAACTTCTTGACAGTTCTAACAGGTTTTCTACAACATTCCTCTTGAGTTCCTTTTCAGATAGGTATCAGTGGATTCTAAAGTCATATCGTGACATTGTTTTCATTGATTCTCAAATTGTCGTTATCATTTTTCCAGACCGTAATAACCGACCTGGATGATCGTTTTTACTAACTTCTCAGAGCGTCATCGTTAAATGAGAAAATCATACCATCTAATCTTTATAAGATATTTACCTCTTTTTCAACAACTTTGTCTTCATAAATATCATTACAGAGTCTCATGTTCTTATTTTCAGCTTTATCGATCCTCTTAAGTCGCTTTTCAGATCGTTTTCATAAAGTTCTCAGCTGGTGAGACCCTTTCCATACATTCTGAGACAGTCGTTGTCAGTGTGTTAGATCGTCATTACTGATTTCAAGGATCGTCTTTACAAAGTTTTCAGTGTGTCATCATCAGCTGTCAAACATCGTAATAAAAGACCTCTATGTAACCATCTCGACATTTCTGACAACTCTTTTTGGTCATTACCATCTTTACATACTGTCATGTCTAACTTCATATGGTGTCTTTATGTACATCTGAAATCATCATATTAATCTTACCAGATCCACTTGAGTTGCTTTTCATATCGTTTTCATTATGTTCTCCAGTCATATTGAACAATTGCTAATATTGTTTTGATAAAATTTCTGATCGTCCTCATCACCGTTTTAAATTATCTGATTTAAACAATCGTTTTTAGTAAGTTCTCAGAGTAAAAGTCTTACCAACTGATCTCTATGGAATCTCAACTATTCCAAGAACTTTTGTCTTTATAGGTAGTTTCTCAGACTGTTTTGACTATCATAAGTTGCCTTGTAAATATCTCAAATGGTGATATTCAACTTTTCGCATCATTTTGAGCTAATTTTCATATCGTACATATGAAGATCTAAACTGTTTTCATAAATTCTGAAATCGTCCTTATCAGTGTGTCACTTCATCACTAACAAAAATGATCGATCTTTCTAACCTGAAAATGTTATCATCAACTAACAAACTTGTATAGAATATTGTACAGTATTCCAAGAACTTGAGTCTTCATAAAGAATTCTAAAACCTGCAATTAATAATTCATATGTTATTCTTATAAACATCTCAAATGACCATATTCAGCTTTTCAGAACCTTTTGAATTGCTCCTAGATCGTTATCATTACGTTCTAAAGTCAAATTACACATATACAAACACGATTTTCCTAGATTCTCATATTGTTATCAGCGCATTAGATCGTCGTAACCATCTTACACGGTCGTTCTTATAAACCACAACGCCTCATCATCAATTCTAAAAATCGTACCGACTGACCTCTACAGAATCATTTAAACATTTCCAACCACTTTGTCTTCATAATGAGCTTTACAAACTCTTCAGAATAACGATATAAACATCTCAATCAACATATTCAACTTTTCAGATTTTCTTGACTTGCTTTGCAGATAGTTTTCATTAGGTTCCCAAGTCATAAACCCTCAGATCAGCGACTTGAATGAAATTCTTTACAAACCTTAAAACCGTCATCTTCAGCTGTCAGGATTCATACCACATGATCTATGAAGAAACTTCTGGAGAACTCTACCAACTTTCGACGTCATTCACAACTTTACAGACTGCCGTGAATAACTTCATATGGTAACCTTATATGCATCTTAAATCATGATCAACTTTTCAGACCCTCTTCACTTGCCATTCAGATCGGAATCAATAGGTTCTTAAGTCATATTGAATCACTGGTGATATTGTTTTCATAGATTCTCAAATTGTCATTAACATTTTTTCAGACCGTAATAAATGACAAGTCATCGTCAAATAACAATATCGTACAATCTGACCTTTCTAGAATCTTTTTTACCTTTCCAAAAAGTTTGCCTTCATTAACAACTTTACAGTCTCATATTCTCATATCCAACTTTTCAGATCCTTTTGAGTTGCTTTTCAGATCGTTGTCATAAAGTTCTCAACTGGTGAGACCCATTTCATATATTCTCAGGTCATCCTTATCAGTGTGTTAGAATCAGTTACAGTTAGATCGTCATTACCGTTTTAAGGGATCGTCATTACAAAGTTTTCAGTACGTCAGTATCAAACATAGTACAAAATGACCTATATAAAACCATCTCGACAATTCTAACTTTTTTTGTCATTACCATATTTTCACACGAGCATATGTCTTAATATACATCTGAAATCATCATATCAAACTTTGCAAATCCTCTTGAAATGCTTTTCATATCGTTTTCATTATGTTTTCAAGTCATATTAAACAATTGCTAATATTATCAACATAAATCTTGTGATCGTCCTTTTCATTGTGTCAAATAGTTTTTACTAACGTTTCAGAGCGTCAACATCAATTGACAAAATTGTGTCAACTGACCTCTGTAGAATCTCGACTATTTCAAGAACTTTAACCTTCATAACACCAGCTGTACATCATAGAATCCTTTCTGCTTTTCTAACAATCATGTCTTCATAACCTACTTTATAGAATCTCATGAATAACTATAAATAATCATCATATTCATCTTTTCAGATCCTCTTAATTTACTTTTCATATAATTTTCATTAGGTTCTCAAGTCATTAAACAACTAGTGACACCGATTTTATAAATTCTCAGATCAGCGTTATTAGAGTGTTAGGTCGTCATAACTTTTAAGACCGTGATCATCAAGTGTCAGGTTTCGTATCAAATAACTTCAGTAAATACTTCTTGACAATTCTACCAACTTTTTACGACATTCCCAACTTTACAGACTGTCATGATACAATTTCATATAACCTTATATACGTTTCAAATCATCATATTCCTCTTTTCAGATCCTCTTGAGCTTCTCTTCAGATCGGTATCATTGCATTCTAAAGTCATACTGAATAACTCGTGACACTGTTTTCATAGATTCTCAAATAGTCGTATTCATTTCTCCAGACCGTAATAACTGACGAATGATCGTTTTTACAAAATCCCACCACATGAACTTTTGAAGAATTTTACGAATTTTCCAACAAATTTGTCTTCATAACCAACTTTACAGAGTCTCATATTCGCATTTTCAACTTTTCAGATCCTCTTGAGTTGCTTTTCAGATCGTTTTCATAAAGTTCTCAACTGCTGAGATCTTTCCATAAATTCTCAGTCCGTCGTTATCAGTGTGTTAGATTGTAATAACCAATTTCAAGTATCGTCTTTCAGTGTGTCATCATCAACTGTCAAACATCGCAACCATCTCGACATTTCTAAGAACTTTATTTAGTCATTACCATCTTTTCATATCGTTATCATTATGTTTTCAAGTCATATCAAACAATTGCTAATATTGTCTTAATAGAATTGCTGATCGTCCTTATCACTGTTTTAAATCATCGTAGATGATTTAGATGATCGTTTATAGTAAATTTTCACAATGAAAATCAATTGACATAATCTTACCAATTGATCTCTATCCTTTTGAGATACTTTTTAGATCGTACATATTAGGATCTCAAGTCATGTTAAACAACTGTTGTCAGTTTTCTTAAATCCTGAAATCGTCCTTATCAGTGAGTAATTTAATCACCGAAAAAAAAAATTCATCTTTCTAACTTCTGAAATTGTATAAACTTAACCTCTATAGAATATATTAAAGTATTCCAAGAACTCTCGTCTTCATAAAGAATTTTAAAAACTGCAATTATCAACTTAAGTTACTGTCATAAACATCTCAAATGACCATCTTCAACTTTCCAGAACTTTTTAAATTGCTCTTTAGATCGTTATGATTAGGTTCTCAAGTTGAATTACACATATAACACGATTTTCATATCGTCGTTATCAGCGCATTAAAACGTCGTAACTGTCTTAAATGGTCGTTTTTAATAACTTGACAACGCCTCATCATCAACTTACAAAATCGTACCAACTGACCTTTATAGAATCATTTCGACTTTTCCAACCACTTTCTCTTCAAATTCAAGAATAACGATGTAAATATGTTTTCCATATAAACATCTCATGTAATCATATTCAGCTTTTTAGATTCTCTTGATTTGCTTTTCAGAGAGCTTTCATCAGATTTTCAAGTCATGTTAAGCAAATAGACCGTTTACATAATCCCACAGATCAGAGTTATCATAACAAACTTTTCAAAGCGTAATCTTCAACTGTAAGGATTCGTAACAAATGACCTCTTTAGAAACCGAGAATTTCAATAACTTTCTACGTCATTTACAACTTTAAAGACTGTCATGAATAAATTCATATAGAAACCTTATATACATCTCAAATCATAAAATTCCACTTTTTTAGCCCTCCACTTGCTTTTCAGATTGGTATCAATAGGTTCAAAAGTCATATTGTTTTAATAGATCGTCAAACTGTCTTTATCATTTTTTCAAATCATAATAACCGACTTGAATGATCGTTTTCACTAACAGCGCGTCATTGTCAAATGACAAAGTCGTATCATCTGACCTTCTTAGAATCTGTCCGACTTTTCCAACAACTTTTTCTTCATAACCAACTTTACAGTCTCATATTCTCATTTTCTATCGTTAAAACATCTCAAATGGCCATATCAAACTTTTCAGAACCTTTTGAAATGCTCTTCAGATCGTTATCATTAAGCTCTCAAGTGAAATTACTCATAGAGTAAGACCATTTTCATAAATTCTCATATCGTCGTTATCAGGGCAAATGCGCTAATGCGTCGTAACCGACTTAAATGGTATTTTTTAATAACTTCACATTGCCTCATCATCAACATCGTATTGACTGACCTTTAAAGAATCATTTCTACTTTTCCAACCATTTTGTTTTCATAACCAGCTTTACAAACTTAAAAAAACGATATAAATATGTAACCCATATGAACATCTAAAAAAATCAAATTCACCTTTTCAGATTCTCTTGATTCGCTTTTCAAGTCATGTTAAACAATTAGTGAGACCGTTTTCATAAATCCTCAGATCAGCGTTATCAGTGAGTTAGATCGTCATAACCGACTTAAATGAACCTCTTTACAAACTTTTAACAGCATCATCTTCAACGGTCAGGATTCGTACCAAGCGACCTCTTCTGAAGCCTTGTTGCATCGCTTGTAACACTGTTCTCATAGATTCTCAAATTGTCACCATCATTTTTTCAGACCGTCATAACTGACTTGAATGATCCTTTTCGCTAACTTCTCAGCGCGTCGTCAAATGAATAAAATCGTACCATCTGACCGTTTTAGAATCTTTCCGATTTTTCCAACAACTTTGCTTTCATATTGAACTTTTTAGATCCTCTTGAGTTGCTTTTCAGATCGTTGTCATGAAGTTCTCAGCTGGTAAGACCTACTTCATATATTCTCAGATCGTCGTTATCATTGTGTTAGATCGTTATTACCGAATTAAAGGATCGTTATTAAAGCTTTCAGTACGTCAACATGAAATGTCAAACATCTTTGATAACTGCTTCTTTCCCTACACGTCAAAGCTTTGGAACTCTCTACCTTCTCATGTCTTTCCCAATAACTATGACCTGGCTTTTTTTAAGAGACATATTTTTCACTTTCTCAAAAATCTGTTAATGCTTTCCCTGTCTGTTTTTCCCCCTTTCTCAGTTCTCTCTATATTTCAATTATGGCCCGGCCTTGATGTGGACTTTTGTCCGTGACTGGAGCCTTCAACATAAAAAAAAAGAAATCAGTGTGACAGTTCCTCATAACCGACATAAATGATCGATTTTACTAACTTTTGAGGACATTATCATCAACTCACAAAATAGTAGCAACTTACCTCTACAGAATAACCCGGCCTATTCCAAGAACTTTCGTCTTTATTACTAACTTAACAGACTACCATGACTAACTTCATAAGTTATCGTTATAGATAACTCTAATGGTTATATTCAACTTTTAAAACCCTATTGAGTTTCTTTTCACATCCTTCTCATTAGGCTGTGATGGTGACATCTTTTTCATCGATTCTATGGTCTTTGTTATCAGTATATCAGTTCGTCATAACAGACTTAAATGATCGATTTTAATAACTTCTCAGAATCACATCAACTGACTGTCATAGAATCTTTACAAACTTTTAAGACTATGATCATAAACATTCAGGTTTCGTATCAAATAACCTATGCAGACACTTCTTGACAATTCTTAAAACTTTCTACGACATTCCCAACTTTACAGATCCTCTTGAGCTGCTTTTCAGATTGGTATCACTGGATTCTGACACTGTTTTCATTGATTCTTAAATCGTCGTTTTCATTTTTCCAGACCGTAATAACCGACTTGAATGATCGTTTTTACTAACTTCTCAGAGCGTCATCCTCAAATGAAAGAATCATACCATCTGACCTTTTTAAGATATTTACGACTTTTCCAACATTTCAGATCATATTGAGTTGCTTTTCAGATCGTTTCATAAAGTTCTCAACTAATGAGAAACTTTCCATAAATTCATAGACACTCGTTATCAGTGTGTTAGATCGTCATTCCCGATTTCAAGGATCGTCTATACAAAGTTTTCAGCGTGTCATCATCAACTGTCAAACTGTACCAAAAGACCTCCATAAAACCATGACATTTCTAACAACTTTTTTTTAGTCATTACCATCTTTACACACTGTCATATGGTGTGTTTATATACATTTGATATCAACATACTGATCTTATCAAATCCTCTCAAGTTGCTACTCATGTCGTTTTCATTATGTTCTCGAGTCCTATTAAAAAGTTGCTAATATTGTTTTGATGAAATATCTGATCGTCCTCATCACCGTTTTAAATCATCATAACTGATTTAAATGATCGTTTTTAGTAAATTTTAAGAGTAAAAATCACTTGCCAAATCTTTCCAACTGACCTGTATAGAATCTCAACTATTCCAAGAACTCTCGTCTCATAGCTAACTTTTCAGACTGTTTTGATTAACATCATAAGTTGCCCTTGTAAACATCTCAGATGGTGATATTTAACTTTTCAGATCCTTTTCATTTACATTTTAGATCGTACATAAGGATCTCGTCATATTAAACTACTGCTTATACCGTTTTCATAAAATCTGAAATCGTCCTTATCAGCGTATCATTTCGTAATTAATGACAAAATTGTTCGATCTTACTAACAATTTCGTATACACTTTACCTCTATTTACTCTATTTTAGAGTATTCCAAGAACTCTCGTCTTCATAAAAAGTTCTAAAAACTGCCATGACTAACTTCATGTTATCGTTATAAACATCTCAAATGGCTATATTCAACTTTTCAGAACCTTTTAAATTGCTCTACAAATCGTTATCATTAGGATCTTAAGTCTTATGTCTAATTACACATACAGTAAGATTTTTTCAATAAATTATCATATAGTAATCAGCGCATTATATCTTCGTAACCGACTTAAATTGTCGTATTTGATAACTTCAACTTAAGAAATCGTACTAACTGACCTTTATAGAATCATTTCGACTTTTCCAACTTCTTTGAATTCATAACCAACTTTGCTAACTCTATATAGTAACGATATAAATGTTTCCATATAAACATCTCAAATCATCATATTCTACAATGCAGATTCTCTTCATTTGCTTTACAGATAGTTTTCATTAGGTTTTCAAGTTATATTAAAAAATTTAGAGACCGTTTTCATAAATCCTTAGATCAGTGTTATCAGTGTGTTATATCGTCATAACCAACTTGAATGAACCTCTTTAAAAACTTTTAAAAGCGTCATCTTCAACTGTCAGAATTCGTACCATTTGACCTCTTTAGAAACTTCTTGAGAATTCTAACAACTTTCTACGTCATTCACAACTTTACAGACTGTCATGACATAACTTCATATGATAACCTTAAATACGTCTCAAATCTTTATATTCCTCATTTCAGGTCCTTTTGAATTCTTTTCATATCGGTATCACTGGATACTAAAGTCATATTGAATAACTCGTGACACTGTTTTCATAGATTCTCAAATTGTTATCATTTTTTCAGACCGTAATAAAAGACTTGAAACATCGTTTTTACTAACTTTTCATAGCGTCATCGTCAAATGACAAAATCGTACCATCTGACCGTTTTAAGATATTTACGACTTTTCTATCAACTTTGTCTTCATGACCAACTTTACAGAGTCTCATATTCTCATTGTCAACCTTTCAGATTCTCTTGACTTGCTTTTCATATCCTTTTCATAATGTTCTCAGCTGGTGAGATCCTTTCCATAAATTCTTAGCCCGACGTTATCAGTGCGTTAGATCGTCATCTTGACAAAGTTTTCATTGTCATCATCAACTGCAAAACATCGTACCAAAAGACCTCTATAAAACCAACTTTTTTTAGTCATTACCATCTTTACACGCTGTCAAGTCTAAATTCATGTGATGTCTTTATATACATCTGAAATCATCATAATCTTTTCAGATCCTCTTGAGTTGCTTTCAATATCGTTTCCATTATGTTCTCAAGCCATATTAATATAGTTTTAATAAAATTTCTGATTGTCCTTATCACTGTGTTAAATCATCATAACTGACTTAAATGATCGTTTTTGGTAAATTTTCAGAGTAAAGATCAATTGACATAAAGAACCTCAAATATTCTAAGAAATT
This sequence comes from Parotocinclus maculicauda, assembly GCA_034780255.1. NCBI lineage: Eukaryota > Metazoa > Chordata > Actinopteri > Siluriformes > Loricariidae > Parotocinclus > Parotocinclus maculicauda. The sequence goes on from JAUZSU010120257.1 coordinate 15,124, forward strand.
TCGTCTGCATAGCTAATTTTTCAGACTGTTTTGACTAATTTCATAATTTGCCGATGTAAACAGCTCAAATGGTGATACTCAACTTTTCAGGTCCTTTTGAGTTGCTTTTCAGATCGGTCATATGAGGATTTCATGTCATATTAAACAACTCCTATCACATCATAAATTCTGAAATCGTCCTTATCAGTGTGTCATTTCATCATCGACAAAAATGATCGATCTTTATAACTTTTAAAAGTGTTATCATCAACTAACAAAATCGTATAAACTTAACATTACATCATTTTACAGTATTCCAAGAACTCTCTTCTTCATAAAGAATTTTAAAAACTTTAATCACTAACTTCATAGTTAATTATTATAAACATCTCAAATGACCATACTCAACTTTTCACAACCTTTAGAATTGCTCTTCAGATCGTCATTACTAGATTCTCAAGTCAAATTACACATATACTGATACATTTTTTTTTTAATTCTCATATCGTCGTTATCAGCGCATTCGATCGTCGTAGGAGACAAATGTTCGTTTTTAATAACTTCACAACGCCTCATCATCAACTTACAAAATCGTACCAGCTGACCTTTGTAGAATCATTTCAATTTTTCCAACCACTTTGTTTTCATAACGGACTTTGCCAACTCTTAAGAATAACAATATAAATATGTTTTTCATATAAACATCTCAAATCATCATATTCAACATTTCAGATTTTCTTGATATCCTTTTCAGATAGTTTCATTAGGTTCGCGTCATATTAAACAAATAATGAGACCGCTTTCATAAATACTCGTATCAGCGACTTGAATGAACATCTTTATAAACTTTAAAAGCGTCATCTTCAACTGTCAGGACTCATACCAAAAGATCTTTGAAGAAATTTCTTGAGAACTCTAACAACTTTCTACGTCATTTACAACTTTACAGATTGCCGTGAATATTTTCAGATCGGTATCAATAGGTTCCGAAGTCAATGACAATGACATTATTTTCACAGAGTCTCAAATTTTCATGATCATTTTTTCAGACCGTGATAACCGACTTCACTATCTCAGAGCGTCAATGTCAAATGACAAAATCGTATCATCTGACCTTTTCAGAATCTTTCTGACTTTTCCAACAACTTTGTCTCCATAACCAACTTTACAGTCATATCTCATATTGAAGTTTTCAGATCCTCTTGAGTTGCTTTTCCGATCGTTGTCATAAAGTTCTCAACTGGTGAGATAATTTCATACATTCTCAGATCCTCATCATTACCGATTTAAAGGATCGTCTTTAAAAATCTTTCAGTACGTCAACATGAACTGTCAAACATCGTTCAAAATGACCTCTGTAAAACCATCTTGACAATTCTAACTTCTTTTTTAGTCATTACCATCTTTTCACACTCTCATGTCTAACTTCATATGATGTCTTTATATACATCTAAAATCATCATATTGAACTTTTCATATTGTTTTCATTATGTTTTCGTTATATTAAACAATTGTTGATATTATTTTCGTAAATTTTCTGATCGTCTTTGTCATTGTGTCAAATCGTTTCTACTAACTTTTCAGAGCAACATCATTTGACAAAATTGTACCAATTGACCTCTATAGAATCTCAACTATTCCAAGAACTTTCGGCATCATCAGTGTGTCAGTTCCTCATAACCGACATAAAAGATCGATTTTACTAACTTTTTAGGACATTATCAACTCACAAAATAGCAGCAACTTATCTCTACAGAATAACCCGGCCTATTCCAAGAACTTTCATCTTTATTACCAACTTAACAGACTGCCATGACTAACTTCATAAGTTATCGTTATAGATATCTCTAATGGTTATATTTAACTTTTAAGACCCTACTGAGTTTCTTTTCACATCCTTCTCATTAGGCTCTCATGTCAAATCAAACATCTGGTGACACCTTTTTCATCGATTCTCAGGTCTTTGTTATCAGTATATCAGTCCGTCATAACAGACTTAAATGATCGATTTTAATAACTTCTCAGTGCCTCATCATCAACTGACAGAATCACATCAACTGACAGTCATACAGCTTTTCAAATTTTCCAGCAATTTTGTCTTCATAACGTACTTTATAGACTCTCATGAATAACTATATGTAAATATGTTATCCTTATAAACATCGCACTTCATCATATTCATCTTTTCAGATCCTCTTAATTTACTTTTCAGATAGTTTTCAATAGGATCTCAAGTAGTTAGACCGATTTCATAAATTCTCAGATCAGTGTTATTAGAGTGTTAGGTCGTCATAACCGATTTGAATGAACCTCTTTCCAAACTTTAAAGAACATGATCATAAACTGTCAGGTATCGTATCAAATAACCTCTGTAGTAACTTCTTGACAATTCTAAAAACTTTCTACGACATTCCCAACTTCACAGACTGTTATGCCATAACCTCATATGATAACCTTATATACGTCTCTTGAGTTGCTTTTCAGATGGGTATCACTGATTCTAAACTCATACTGAGTATCTCGTAACATTGTTTTCATTGATTCTCAAATTGTCGTTATCATTTTTCCAGACCGTAATAACCGACTTGAATGATCGTTTTTATTAGCTTCTCAGAGCGTCATCCTCAAATGAGAAGATCATACCATCTCAACTTTTTAAGATATTTACGACTTTTTCAACAACTTTGTCTTCATAAATAACATTACAGAGTCTCATGTTCTCATTTTCAACTTTTCATATCCTCTTAAGTCGCTTTTCAGATCGTTTTCATAAAGTTCTCAACTGGTGAGATCCTTTACATAAATTTTCAGTCAGTCGTTATCAGTGTGTTATATCGTCATTACCGATTTCAAGGATCGTCTTTACAAAGTTTTCAGTGTGTCATCATCAGCTGTCGAACATCGTAATAAAAGACCTCTATATAACCATCTCGACATTTCTAACAACTTTTTTTTGTCATTACCATCTTTACACACTGTCATGTCTAACTTCATATGGTGTCTATATACATCTGAAATCATCATATTGATCTTACCAGATCAACTTGAGTTGCTTTTCATATCGTTTTCATTATGTTCTCCAGTCATATTGAACAATTGCTAAAATTATTTTGATAAAATTTCTGATCGTCCTCATCACCGTTTTAAATTATCTGATTTGAATGATCGTTTTTAGTAAGTTCTCAGAGTAAAAATTAATTGCCAAATCTTACCAATTGACCTCTTTGGAATCTCAACTATTCCAAGAACTTTTGTCTTTATAGCTATCGTTATCATTTGGTTCTCAAGTCAAATTACACATATACAAACACGATTTTCCTAGATTCTCATATTGTTATCAGCGCATTAGATCGTCGTAACCA
>JAUZSU010120267.1:0-18457 GCA_034780255.1 Parotocinclus maculicauda
TCTCTCTCTCTCTCTCTCTCTCTCTCTCTCTCTCTCTCTCTCTCTCTCTCTCTCTCTCTCTCTCTCTCTTTCTCTTTGTGTGTCTTGGCTGTTTGTTTCCCTCTAGTATGCTGGGATTCAACTTATTGATGACATTAACAACGAGGTAGGTTGCTAATCCACATTTATGAAATAAACTGATTTATCTACACAACCAAAACTATCCCCACCCTTCCACTCGAATTTGGTTATTGTTGTTTTTCTACAGGTTGTAGAAGTGACTCGAGTAACACGTCACAAAAACCCAAGGGCCCTGCGCTGGGAAGCTGGTGTGTATGCCAATGAGGACTCCAGTTAAGTCTGGACATGCTGTGACAGTGAAAATATGCAGTAATAATAATACCTACTGACTCCATACTTGATTAACTGGACAAGCTGGATTTTACAGCCACAGTGTGCTCATGTAGACACCACCTTATAGTGACACTCACAAATAAAGGTCATTTTGAAGGCCTTCGGAATGTACACAATTAACACTAGGGCAAAATAGGAATCATATATAAATGACTGAGTTAAGGTTCAAGTGTTGGTCAAAGGTGCGGCAAGTAACATGACTGTTTATTCCTTTCTCAACATTAGCATCTAGAAATTTAAATACCGCTATTCTTGATTATAACCTGATGAGGCTCATAAAACTTTCCAATTTGAAAACACTGTAATTGTTGGTAAGTACTTCGAAATCACCATAAAATTCTAAACCAATAAACCTCCACAGCAGATACTTACCACAGCAGAAAATGTTGTCTTTGTCTGTATCTGTATGTACTTGCACTATATTTTTATGAGATTAATATGTTAGTAGCAATTGATTTATACTTTTGTAAATTTACTTTGTGATGTAACATTTTAACAGAAATTCTAATATGCACTTATAAAGCTTTAAATATGTTTTTTTCTTAAAAAGCTTTTATTAAAAAGGAACAGCTGAATGCACAATTTTATATGGACTCTTATTGTATATTTAAAAGCAACACCACACACAATATAATATTGATCATGTCTGAAGCATGACTACTTTCAGCAGTTTATCACCTAAAAAGTTAGACTTGAGTCATTGGACTTAAATCATGTGTCATGACAGTACTAAAAACTAGATATGTGCAGAAGAATTGCACGTGATCTGAGGTGGATTTCCCAAATGCATTGTAACTTTAAACTTAATTGTAGGATTATTTATTCGTTTTTCCAAAACCCTTCATAATTAACGTAGCACATTCATTTGGGCATCACAGTTGCTCAGGGGTTATCACTGTCACCTCACAGCTCACAGCTTTTTTTAGCACACACTCTGCCTGTGTGAAATGTACATGTTCTCCCTGTGTCAGTTCTTTTTTTTAGATATTCTAGTTTCTTTCCACATTCCGCATTCATGCATTGATTTATGTCATCGTGTGTGTGTGTGTGTGTGTGTGTGTGTGTCTATGGCTTTTAAATAACACAGATCATTGTTTTTTTACACTAGAAAGCAGTATCCCCAAATGTAGTACATATGTCTTATGTCTCCATTTTCCTTCTATGTGTGTCTTATGTCTTCATTTTCCTTCTATGTGTGTCTTATGTCCCCATTTTCCTTTTGTCAGTGTGTGTGTGTGTTCGCATGCGTACATGCATGTGCAATGGATTAGCGCCCTGGCAAGTGTTGGTCTCTGCCACGCCCTGCCAGTCAGGTCCAAGCTAAATGTAACTGTTTTCATGCATAGGTTTCTTTTAGCTAAAATAATCTATATAGCCAGTGATAAGTTTATCAAGATTAAAATGTCAACTTTATCACCAATATTTTTTGGAATTTATTTAAGCAATAATACATAAGATGAAATGATATAATGTAATGTTATAATGTGACTCACGTTAGCACGAATCTCTCGTGTATTACTGCAATTATATCACAGTTCCATTATTGCTATACTGTTAGATTTTAAGATAAAGAGAATGGGAAAGGCTATTTGATTATGAACATTCCATGAGGTAGTTTAAACTGCTCACAAAAAATATAATAAAATATAATGAAGTATCCAATAATTTTTGTGAGCAGTCTAGTTCCATTCTATCAGCATCCCACTGCTAATACATCATCATAAAACTATGCACTTCAGTCGAGGAACAGTATTTCATAATTGCTGTTATTATGCTGTTGTTATTATTATTACTGTTATTATACAGACAATAAAAACAAAGGTAAAAGTACATTTTGATTTATTAAAAAGAAAGTTTATTTATTTTTAGCAAATAAAATGGATTAAATTCATAAAGAAGGCTGTTACTAAGACACATTCTACCAGCGGAAGAAAATTGACATGAAATCGTGTTAACATAGCTTTAGAAAACGTTATAATTTCAGTCACTTGACAAGTGAATATACATGTGTAAATTTACTTTTACAGCATTTAGCAGACGCCCTTATACAGTCTTACAATCCAAGCAATTGTGGGTTAAGGGTCTTGCTCAAGGACCCAACTGTGGCAGCTTGGCAGAGGTGGGATGTGAACCCTGGACCTTCTGGTCCAGAGAACAGTACCTTAACCGTTAGGCTACCACAGTCTTACCCACATTCCTTAAATTAAATTAAATTACTGTTAAATATCACAAATGGTAAGATTTTGGGAGGTTTATAGTTAACTTTATGGGTAACTTTTATTTTTTGCATCCATAAAAGAAAAAATGTTTCAAGAATCTCAGTGGGTTTTTGCAAGGAGGATAGAGCTACTTCATATTTTAAAATAGCTATAGACAAAAAAAAATCACTATGCTTTAAAATATATCTTCAGAAAACATTACACTTTTTGGTGCATAGTCATCCAATGTCATGGAGATACTTAATGATGTATTTCAACAAATAAAGACTAGAATAGTTTATGCTCTACTTTGTGAATGTAAAAAACAAGACCATACAATAAGTGTTACAGGAAAATAATTACTGCCTATTTACAGTTTTTGAGACTACATTAAGTGTAAAAAAAACAAACAAAAAAAACAGAGGAACTGATCAAGGATCAATCAAGCCTCAGTTTAATCTTTCAGGTTAAACCCCCAAATCCAGATTTAAACTTTTCATGAGAGGAAGACTTTTAACTGGAAAGACAATTCATATGGTCGGCTTTGGCATATTATTATGATCAGTCTTAAGATCTGTTTGCTTATGTATTCTGCACTTAATAATAATAATAATAATAATAATAATAATAATAATAATAATAGACAAATAGAAATAATAGAAAGCAAATTTGTGAGCTTGAAATGCCCTACTTATTTCACATAAGCTTGAATCTGTATTAGTGCTTGTGATTCCTGTAGGACTCCACCATGAACACCATGGTTACAATGTACTGCTACTAAGTGTGGCAGCACACTAAAAGTCTATTTCACGGCTGGATGCTCTGATTGAGAGTATTAGAGGAAGGGCTGGGAGTGTGATGAACTGACATGGCCAATAACTTTCATTATGTTGCTGAAACCTTGTCTCACAGGCTAATTAATTTTCTGTAATCAAAGTCTTGATGCAGCCCTAATCCTACTCTAATATCTGTGTCTCTAAACAGTGAGAATGTTGGGATAGCGAACAGCAGTGGGAACCAATTGCCTCATTCAGAGGTATGATTGAGTTACATGGTCTGAGGCTTGGTGTTCAGATCCTGACAGGCATTAACAAGATAAACTGCTGCATTATCTTTGTGAGGGATCAGAGATGCAATTAGCTGAGCTGCCCATCTACTGTGGGTCATTATGATAGATATCAGTGTACTGTATAGACAAGACCTCCATCTCATCTTGGTGTCATTCGTCTTTATCAACCACAAGCAAAAAGCATTGGGTATATTAATATTTGATAATGAGTTTGATAAACAGATGAATGAAAAACCTTCACAAGTCTGTGAAAGACATCAACAAAGTTGGCAAAACATAGACAATGGTTAGAGCACCACCTACTGGATGTTCATGATAGTTCTTGATATACTCTGGAAACACTCGCACAAAACAAAACAAATCTCGACAAAGCCCTACTCAACAAGTTCATTTCCACCCACCTGTAAAATGTCACCCAACTCTCTATATTTACATATTTAATTTCACCCTGACTGTTCTGATTTCCTCTCCAAGTTAAATGTTAATCATGCTGATGTGTTTTTGACGGCATGAGTTTGGTTAGTTCAAGGTAAGACATTGTAAGGGAAAAAAGTGACTTTTCTGAAGACGTGTAGGGCATTGGTAATCATTTTTTTAAATTAAATTAAAAAAGTGCCATTTTATAATACTTAAATTTGACTCAATTTTACTTTAACTGTAAAATAAATAAACAAATAAACTACAATGTCTCCATTAGTGTTGGGGACTATTGAATTGCATTTAATTAAGCTATAGTTTATCTGGTTTGCATTTTGTAGTAGCTTGCTGGTCAGTTATCTCATTCATATTTACATATAGTGACTCAAGTAGTTAAATTATTTTTTACCATTTTGTTGGGTAGCTGACCACTGAAACTACAATTGTATACCATAAAATGGAAATTTGAGTTCTCCGTCTCCCTGTGTTCTCCACACCCTCTCTGTCTTCTTGTGATTTACTCACTATGTGTGCTGTTTGATGTCTGGTAGTTATTTCCAAATTTCATTCTGTATTTTTGTAATATTTCTATTTTTGCAGATACTTGAAGGATAACATATTTTAAATATTGTGCAATTGTCAGACATATTGTCCCAGGAAAAAAAATTGTGAAATGTCATGGTAAAACTGTAAATTGCTTGACAGTTTTAATGTGAACTTTTACAGTTTGACCATAAAGTTTACAGATCTACTATGAATGTTGATGGTAATTTGGCCACTTTATGGTTCCACTGTCAAAATTCATAGTACAACTGTAAACATGGTTGATTATGAACTGACCATAAATTATTTCACAGTTCTACTATGGATTTTGATGGTAATTTGGTCACTAGCTTATTTGGTGCTGCTGGGATGACTAAGCATAGATGTGGAAAGAAAAACACATGGGGCACCCTAAATATATATATATATATATATATATGATGTGACCTTCCAAAAGCGATGCACATAATACTGTAATCCAGCATGTAATCTAGTAGGTGGTAATAATGCAGCAATACAGTATTCACTCACCATAAAATTCTTGTTTAGATTTCTGATTATTAGCAATAAGTTATGTTACTGATGTCTTAAAGCACATTTATAAATCACTCTGGATAAGGGCGTCTGCTAAATACTGTAAATGTAAAATCTGTATATTATAATATTATGCATACCTATATTATAATATACAGTATAATTCTATGGGTGCGATTTCAGACATATATTCAATCCCAGCAGCTGACCATAATCACTCAAATTATTATGGCCAGGTGATGTAAAGTCTCCTGATAATGGCATAAATAGATTTTAAATTGTTTATGCCACCATTAGGATACTTTGTTTCCCTTGTTAGCAACATAATTAATTTGAACTCTTGCAACACTGCGCTGACCTGAAAATAAAATAAATTAGCTAAATTAAATCCAACACACGGTGGGGAAAAGCATTAAGTGAAAGGAGCATGCACCAGCATATCACATATTTAGGACTACGATAGAATGAAATTACATTATGTATTGCTGAACATACCATTAACGTTTCTGTTATTAAGGAAAAAAGTTTATTCCTGATTTGTTGTTCCATAAAAAGAATATGTTTGAAATCTGTTTATGAGTTTTCCTTTGCAAATTGCACTTACCCTCAACTTTTAATTATGCATGCTAGAGGCAGTGTGACTGTCATGTATTTGAGATTGTGAAGAGTTCTAGATAGAGTTCTATTACATATAACACCAAATCAAAAAAAATTGGGACAGTATGGAAAGTGCATATGAAAATAACATTATTTATTTGAACGTTTACTTGAATGTGTGGAGAAATTTGAATCTAAAAATGCAATAGCGATGTTAACATACTGTTTCACATCTTCCGATGTGTTTGCAGGAAGAATGGAACAAAATAGCACCTGAAACAATACATGGACTTGGTGTCCTCTGTGCCAAATTGTATTTTAAGTGTGGTTAAAAGGAATGACAACAACTTACAACGTGTTGGAGACGTAAAATACAGGAATGGATGTTTATTAACAAATTAAAAGTTGACCAGACAAAATATACTGTCATCATACAGGTTCATACTATCTGCAATGAAATAAATGTAAAAAAAGAAAAATAAAAGCATTGTGTTTTGTATTTGCATTTTCCATACTGTCCCAGCCTTACATTCATGGGGGTGAACATAAGCATGTCAAACTGGAGGAGATCGCCAAACATTGACTGTTCTGTAGGGTGCATGGTCACCCAAGACTGCCAAAACACATTTCCAGCGATGGGCATGGGCAGGATCAGATTGTCCACTACCGAAGGAGTCCCTTTCTAGCATGAAACATGAATTATCCTATGTTCCTCATTCACATCAGATCAGGACACAAAATGTCAGGCTACAAACTGAACCATAACTCATCAGAGAAGAGAACACTTGACCATGCAACATCGGTCCACCTTCTAGCCTTCTTATCTTTAGCAGATAATGGAATGGTCGCTGGGCATGCAGTCAAACACAGTGGAGCTGACTTTGTATGGTCTGAATGAATATTCTTCATCCAGTGGCAGCAAAAAACTATCCCTGCAACTTTGTTGCATTGCTGTGCCTGCTCCTGTATGCCATTCAGGTGAAGTAGCGTTCATAAGTTGCTTTTGTGGCAGATGGGCGACCCTCCCCTAGTCTTCGTCATACTGTTTCAGTCTCTTAAAAGTAATTCCACAGTCTGCTAATCTCATTTAGGGAAGTTCAACTGTTGCTGTGCTGTTGCCATTGTTGTCTGTGTTTGACCAGCTTTAAGACGTTCCATGGGGCTCCAAGCTTTGCATAAGACAAATCATGTTGCAGAGGCATTGCAAGGGCTGGGAAATTGCATGATGTGCACTTTCAAGATCAGGGAATGTTTGGGAACTCCAGCACTTTCAGCCTTTAATATAGTGCATTTTCACCAATTACGTAAAAGCTGTTTTTGTATCTTATTTGCATTATAGAACAACTTGTCTGTTGCGTTCTGATTTTCTTGTTTAATAAAAGATAAAGTGCTCCATTTTTATCACTTTGTATTCATTTTGAAATACCCCCTAGTTTTGTGAGCAGTGTATTAATCATTGTTTACATTAATAGGTGGTTCTTTGAAACCAGAGCACTCGAATGTTATTCTTCTATAGTTAGATTCTAAAAACCAATGCAAACCCAGTTGCAAAGATCAACACACAGAAGCAGCAAAGGAACCAATGCCCAAAGCACACACCAGGGGTGTTATGCTTTTAGGAAAAGTGATCTAATAATGCTGCATACTTTGTTTATGAGCCCTGCATGCAAATATGTTTTATTCATAGTGTTCCCCTCCCACAGCTAAATCACATTTAAACCAGACTTGGCAGAGCAAGCTACTGTGACTCAAATGTCTATGAAGGTACTGCCAAGTGGAAGTGAAGGTTAAAAAAGGTTGTAAAAGGCGCTTTATTCTTACCTTATGTGATGTAAACCTGACAAGAATAGTCTGCTGCATGTAGGTCATCAGAGGAGAATAAGTCCATATCACTGAAAATATATTTGTTTGCTGCATGTGCATTAGAGAATAATGTATGGCACCAGACAAATTTATTACAAGGTAACAATCCCCTAATACATGTCTTGAATAGCTGGTGTAAGGGCAATATGTTCCAGTGAATAACCTGGAATGGCACAAAGGTAAGCAGTAACCACTTAATCCTGATCAGTGTCACAGGAGTGCTGGTGCCTAGCTGTGAGCATAGGGTGCAAGACAGAAGCAACCCTAGAAATAGACTTTGCTTCTTTGCAACCATACTGCTATATCGTCCTCCCTGTCTTTTATGTTAATGTACTCTTAATCATACTTATATTTTTCATTCATCCTCACCCTTTCGAGCACTGTTAAACCATCTGGTTAGGGACTTCTTGCTCCCATCACTCAACATAACCTCTGTTCCCTACATCAACATGCCCTTTGGTTTCCACTCCAATGATGTGTCTAATAAGTATCAGCTCAGTGACCTAGCTTGCACCTCACTCACAATTAAGTATTCAATTAGGTATGTGCAGTAGGTGAGCCTCCAATTACTTTTACTCATGCATGTGATATTGATATTATACAAATAATACAACCACTCAGATTTTGAGCCAACAAGTACATCCTTTTACACTGTTTATATAAGCACAGCCAGAGAGGCAAAATTGTGTACTCTGTAAGAGTGGTGCTTGACACTATGTGTATAGACTCTTGTTTCACCAAATGTCTACCAGTAAGCAGTTAAATTCAGATGACTACATTGCAATCCTGGCTGCAAAGCATATATACCAATATCAAATGTGATGATAAGAATGAGAGTACATGCAAGATAAAAAAGTCAAGAGGATTCTGCATTCTTCAGGTGTTTTGGAAAAACCTTAACTTCTAGCTGAGTGTCAAACACTGCAATACTGCTATAATTTCACCTTGTTTTTGGTGCATGTGTGCTTTCCTCATAGCTCATTAACTGCCATATCCCAGCTCTCCTTGGGTTCAATGCACAATTTCTACAAAAAATACACACCTTCTGGTAAAACTATATATTTAGCATAGCTTAGCTGTAGTTTCTAGTTACAATTATATATATATATATATGCTAGATATATCTAGCTATGTTGCACAGCAGTCATTGTAGGTGCTCAGAATAAGACATTTGGTAAAAGTGGAAAAGATTATCCAACGCATTACTCTGTGACAGTCTGAAAGTGATAAACTTTATATTCAATTATTCATCCCATACAAAAAAAATTTACAAAACTTTCTCAATAACTCAAATCCCCCCTTTCCCCCACTTACAACAACACAAAATAGTTACAGTACAAATAATAAGTATAGTACAATGCAAAGGCATTTGAAACTAGGGGTGAAGCTACACAAGGTGACAGATTGAGTCCTCAGCTGGAAGTCCCACATTGTCCCCTGACAACCAAAGAATGGACAGAGTTACTGCCCTCTAGTGAGGCAGGGGCATGGTGGGACTAGTTTCTGTTGAAAGAAACCAGTACAGTGATGCTGATGTGAAGGAACATCTTAGTGTGTGTGGCTGGAACTGGTACCGGAACATAAGCTCGATGAGAAGAGAAAAAATGTAGTACGAAGTCTACTAACAATTACTGATGCCATGTGCATCATAAAACTCAGGCAGCATTAACTATAGCAGCATAGCTAGAAAGATGAAAACCAGAAGGTAACACAGACAAGAGGGATCACATGAGACAAGAGCAATCCACCTCTCCTGCAATCAACAAACCTGAATGATCGCACTAAGGAGGCGAGAAGACAGCCACAAAAAATCGCAAATCACAATAAATCTCTTTGACTGTGAACCACCAGCTTTGCCCTTTGTCTAAGGCAAGGATGCACAAATCAAGATCAGGAGCCCGGCTCAGTCAGACAGCCCACCAGACATTCCCGGCCAAAGGTCAGGGCATGACTAGGCAGGCAGGCCATACATGACCCCAGACTCTGGCCCCAGTAACCCGAGCTATGCATCCCAGTCTGAACCAAATGCTTGCAAAAATAAGAATGTTATTAGGCTAGACTTTAAAATTGGAAGTGTCTGAATCTCAAATTAAAGTGGGGAGTTTATTCCATAATTGGGAGTTGCTTTTTCAAAAATTCTAGGAACCGCAAGAAGTCTTGCACCTTGCAAATGAAGTAGATGTGCTGGATTGTAAGACTCATGTGACACCAGGCCATGTTGAGTTTTATATGGTTCAATATGATTGTGATCAATGCATAAATTAAGTGGTAACCAGTGTAGTGACGACAAAACAGGACTGATATGATAAAATTTTCTAGTTCTAGTTAGTACTGAGCTTTTGCATTCTGCACTAGTTTTAGAGATTTACTAGAACATCCCGCGAGTAAAGCGTTACAGTGATCCAACCTTGAGGTTATAAATGTATGAACCAGTTTCTCTGCATCTTGAATATAAACTATATTTCTAAGTTTAGCAATATTAATTAACAGAAAGAAAGCAATTTGTGTGCTGTTGTCAGGAGAGAGATCTGAATAAAATGTGAATCCAAAGTTTTTACAGTTGGACTGGTCGTTACCGACTGCTATCTAGATTTAGGTTAGACGTAGCTAACTTGTCTTTCACAGTCTTGGCTGCAAAACCTCAGTTTTTGTCTGAGTTAAGTAACAGGAAATAAAATTACGTCCAATTTTTTACTTCCTTAACACAATTATAATTTTTTTTATTGTGAAGCTGTCATTTGGATATGCTGATATGTATAGCTGTGTAACATCTGTATACCAGTGGACAGTAATGACATATAATTGATAACAGATTACTTAACGGATAATTGAGCCTAAAGGTAGCATGTACAGAGAACACAATAGTGGGCCAAGCACATACGACTGAGGGACCCCGTACTTTACTTTTGAGAGCTTAGAGCGTTGATTATTTACATAAACAAACTGGTAACGGTCAGAAAGATAGGATTCAAACCAGGAAAGTGCCAGTCCTTTAATACATATAGTGTTTTCTAGCCTATTCAGTAAGCCATGTTGATCTATATTGTCAAATGCTGCACTTAAATCTAATAGAACAAGAAAAGAAACATGTCCATTATCTGATGATATTAATATATCATTAAGTACCCTAATTAATTCTGTTTCAGTACTATGATGAGGCCTGAATCCTGAAATATTTAATAAAAATGTTACTTTGTCGTTAACTACAAAGCTGCTGATAGACAGTTTTTTTAAGATTTTGAAAAGAAAATGTAGATTTGTAATTGGTCTGCAATTAAATAATTGCACAATTGCAAATTAATTTTAAATTAAGCCAGGGAAAAATAAACCAGGGAAATTAAAACAGAGGCCAGCTAAAAACACAATGATGTGACAAACATTTGCACATGCAAAAGTATGTTTTATGTCTTCCCAAAATATTTCATAATAAACATGTTCAGAAGTATTAAGTGCTTCAGTTCTTTTTAAAAAACTGCTAATCATTAATACAACAAAACAAAAAGACTAAAAGTATTGGATATTGATAGAGTTAGGTCATCCTCATTGTTGGTATTACCGTGATGTAATCTGAGGAATCACCCTGTTAAACATCAGTAGCATGTGTGCAGTCTATAATGCAAATGTCGCAATCAAAACATATACAGTATGCTTAAAATAGATTTATGGAAGGTATGCAATACAAAATCATAGAGCATCCTATTATTATTAGTATGTCTATTATTTTAATTCCTAAGAAAAAAAATTGGCTAGGCTTGTGTGTGGGTGACAGTTTTGCATGGTATTAAAACCATGAGGAGAGGAAGGTGGCTTATCATGGAGAGAATAAATATGCCTGGAGCAAAATGGTAATGCAACACTAGCCCAGAACTGTCATTTCTCTAAAACACAGTGTGTGATCTCAGGATGCTGTACACACACAATCAGCATCACATATAAGCTCCATTTGCCACAAGGAGTGGACTGGCAACAAAAATCAGCCTGAGAATCAAGCTACCTAAATTTAAACTGACACAACATGATGATTAATCAACAAATCATTAATTTAAATCAATCTGTTGAGTTGTATAAGTTGTTTCAGCTAATATGTAAATAAAGAAGTCAATCAAGGATAATGATTTTTTAAACACATTTGGAAACTGTCAAACGTCCGGCAGGAATGTAAATTGCTCAAGTCAGGGATAGGGCTAGAGCTCAATTTAAAGATAGTAATTTGGTTTAAAAAAAATGAACCTTGTTCTCAAATGAATCAGTATTCCACATATGTTTTGGGCAAAATAAATGCTGCGAGCTTCAGATCAAAGACAAAAGGACCATTCAATCTCTTTGTCAAATGTGATTTACACTTATTGAGATTTTTGAGCAACATATGCTTTCTTCAAGATGATATCTTTTCCAATGAAGTCCATGCATTTTTTCAAGACAATGCAAAACCACATGCTGCACACATTACAAAATCATTGCTGCAGAAAAATATGGCACGGGTACGACTGGCCTTACCTTACCTGTCCTCAATAGAGAATGTGTTATGAGAATGTGAATGAGAAATGGCAATTCAGTGTAGCTCACAAAAGTGAGTAAGCCCCTCACATTTTTGTAAATATTTTATTATATATTTTCATGGGACAACACTGAGGATATGACACTTTAATACAATGTAGTGTGGTCAGTCTACAGGTTGTATAAAAGTGTAAATTTGCTGTGCTCTTAAAATAACTCAACACACAGCCATTAATGTCTAAGCCATTGGCAACAAAAGTAAGTACACTTCTAAGTAAAAATGGCCAAATTGTGCCCACTTCGCCATTTTGCCTCCCCAGTATCATGTGACTCATTAGATTTACAAGGTCTCATGTGTGAATGGGGAGCAGGTGTGTTAAATTTGAACTTTCTAAAAATTGTTGATCTACATAATGATGGCCTAGGCTATAAGAGGATTGCCAACACCCTGAAAGTGAGCTGCAGCACGCTGGCCAATACAGCGGTTTAGTATTCCATCTTAATAATGACCCAAAATACACCTCCAAGATGACCACTACCATTCAAAGGAAATTAAATGCAGTTGGATAGACAAAGCATGAAATACAAATTATAATCACATTATACAGTTCGTACTGTGTGTAATTAAATAAAAGTTCAAGTAAATGTAGATTAAGCTATAATGTGGTGTTGCCCAGCCCCCGCAGTTAAACAGCACATGATTTATAGTTATGGTAATTAAGATTTCAAGTCAAACATTCAGCAACTGTCACTAGCTGTTTTAGACCAAACAAATGCAATAAAACTGTGAACCCAGAACAATTGGAATGCATAACTTGAAAAGCAGCATCAATTTATTGAAGTCCTGGAGTGTTTTTTCAGTCAGGCAACCATTAAGCTAATTAGAACATGAAATATGTATATTTTAATTAGAACAGTCTTCTGCATAAGTGCATTAAATATTAACTTGATCAACATCCATTTCCGTTGGCAGGCAAAAATATGAAACATAGTGACCTAATTTTGACAGCCATACCAATGAATAATTATACACAGCATTCTCACACATACATTGTGGATATTCACATTGGCTCTTTGTGTCTCATAAAAGAACATCACTGTTTTATTCTGGTTAATTAATTCCAGACATGAATAGGTTGGAGGTTATACACATTGCTGGCCTTCAGAATTTTTCTAGTTAGATAACTTTAATAAATTAACATGCTTAAATTGAAGTTCCTAGCTTTAGTGGCTTCATAAATGCAATATAATGAATTTAAAAATAAGAAAATTATATTATTCATCATAACAAGTGGCAACAGCCTTTGTCAATTGGTACACCCACTATTAATAAAAAATAACAAATAAATATTAAATTTCTTCCTTGAATTGGAAATGAAAACAAAGCAAATGAATTTATCAGTTGCAGCCCAGGCATGTAATAGGCAGTTCTGGTAGGGAACTGTTCACGAGTTCATTGGAGATGACAGACATTCAAACTGATTGTTCCTTATTTGACTTCCAGTAGTGTAAGGGGTACGAGTGGCAAGATTGGATGTTCCATTTGTTTATCTCGAGACAAAAGTAAATGGACTGTATCTTGTAGATTGTGTTGGCTGGAGGTGTAGATAGGCTTAAAGCAAGGCAGACTTCCCGGACGATTTATTTTCAAGGTCAGCTTGTCTCTTCCAGTTATTCTGCCACAACATTGTGGCTCAGTTTGTGATACCATCCTATCTGGTGCCTTTATATGAACTAGAGTTCAAATTGCTTAGATTTTTTTTCTTATCCACAGCCTAGTGAGGGTCGCAGAAAAAAACAGAGTGCCAACACCAACACGTATTTGGACTATGATAGGATCATACACTCACACAGACACTTGTAGGACTTGTAAACACAATACAGAAATAACCCAAGTTTCCCTATATGGAATCAAACTTGCTGTAACTTGCTGTAAGGCAACAATGCCAGCATGTCACCTTGAAATTGTAGTGTGCATTTACATTACAAAAGTAAACAGGATGTAGCAAATAAAACAATTGCTATTGTACTGCTATTGTCTGGATGATGTAGTGATAAGTGATTGTTGATTTTTTGCATTTAGCTTTGAACTAGCTGGAGAAAGTGTAATGTCAGTAGAGATGGTTTATGGTTTGAATTTTCCAAAATGGCCAACTTACTAATTAGATGCAAAACATTAAGACATTCAAAGGTGAGCTGTTTCTTGTTATACAGTAGTTGTATGTAACACATTACATACTCCAATGGTTCCTTACTTTTTCCTTTAACCTCCACTGAAAACCTTAGTCTTACCCAGTGGTTAGTTGTGAAGTAAAGGTTGTTTATTGAATATCGTACCATTTAGTGTTGGAAGAAACACACTTTGAGACAGTAGAATAGTAGTACATGTGATAACAGGACACTTCTTGCATTAGAGATCCAAAGTCACACCCAACCAGCAAATAACAGGTAGACAAGAGAAACAATTAGAGAGGGATTCCCGGGTAAGGCAAATACTTGAAATGACATTTCTGATAGGATTATGATTATACTGTAGTCTGGCAGCTGCTTACAAATAGTCACAATCTAAAACATGTTCCAGGATAATATATGTTTGGATACAACTGTACCCTGACTTGAGTTTTGACACACCAATATTCCTGATTGTGCTTGATTTTAGATGTTACTTTCAATCAAACATGTAAGTACTGCATACTTAGATACATAATGCATTGAAAATAAAATAATGAATATATTAGATGGAGCTATTAAATAAAACACAGTGCCCCTTTACACACAACACTCAACCCCCATTGAAGTTTAATCTTCCCAATGATCCCTAGTGGCAACCACAAAGATTAGTGAGCATGCAACTTAAACATCAGGAAGGGGAACGATTACAGCATAAGGTAATTGCTGTCCTATAAATATTCATGTGTACAGTCATGTCACCTCTCTTTCCCACTTACTCCAAGAAATTCTCTGCCTGTATCACACCCATGGCCACAACAGCACTTCAGTTAACCCAGACTTGACCTATCCTTGGGGGATGTTGTTGTGGTGAGATCTGACAGCCCACTTTGTTTCACATGAGAGTTGATAAATATACACTGCTATGATTGGCAACATGCTGAAACAAAACTTAGACTTAGCAAACCCCCAAATTATATTTAATCCGGAAACTTCTACATCTGTAACATTTAGTGGAAATAGATGGAAGGTGATTTCCATACTATTATGCCCTCTTGTGGCAAGTCACAGCGTCTAATTAGCCCATACCTGTAATCATTTACATAAATATCTGCCTGAGACTTAACTGGTTTTGATCCATTAACCAAGTTTTGATCTGATATTTGTATCTGGGTGCTTTTTATTGTTATTATTATTTAACCTTTTGTTTGTTGACTAGATAATATGGCTAAATTTATGTGATGACAATTAGAAATAAGCAACTGCAAACCTCCTCTCCTACAAGCAGAAAGAAAAATACACTCATCAGGTACAAATGTAAGTAAGTCTTTGATAAATGATCATATCCAAAACCAGGATATTGGCCCATGCATTTTCCTGTGTCCAAAAACAAAAGTAAACCCATCCATCAGGTGAAAACATTTTAAATTTGTTAATGTACTCTCTGCACACAAGTGAAATCAAGAAAATGTACTTATGTGCTGAAAAAGAGCCAGTTTTTATGTACATGCCAATACATTTAAGTGTTAAATTTGGTTTGTATTTAGGCAATATCAGGATTGTAATGAAAAATGATAAATAGCCGAACATAACCTTTGAATTTTATATAGGTTCTTGTATTTCACACAAATATTTTTTGCAGATATATGTTATGCATGGATGGTACACAGCGATATTACAGCAATTACAAAAACACATACACACACAAACACACACTATGAGCTTTAAATAAAAAGGGTGCACCTACAAAAAACAGATTACAGATACACGCATATTCTCAAAATAACAAGTCCATCGAGCCCCCATTTGCATTCTGGAATCGGGAACGTCCACATAGGGAGTTACAATCTTTATAGTTAAACTTGTGGAGTTGACTTTTACTGTCACCCACTAAGATTTTAGACTTTAGACTAAGACTTTAGAATCATATGTAGTAACACTTGCAAATGTGCCATATATGCATATATGCTGTATCTCTGACATCTCAGTAAAAACATTAAAAGTCAATGGACTCTTTGAGTCCTTCCACATATTCCCTATTGGATTTAAGTCAGGACTATGAAATATCATGAGGGTGGCATTTTCTTTTTCTTGTTTACTGCAGATATCCCAATTCTCCTGATGTATTTATATTCTACTGTAGTGAGAATATTGTAACCACTGCATAGCTGTGGTTCTGTTCTGTTCAATGATTACTCATGAAAAATAATCATATTTGTGTTGACATATGAAAGTGAGATGCTCTTTTAATTTCTTCTATGCTTTATTTTCTTACATTACAATGTTTCCACATATATGGATATTGATTATAACCCCCTCTATCCTGCCTTAAGTTAAACTGAATAAAGTGCCTTGTATTTTTCTTTATTATTCCAACCATGTATTGGATGTATTCTGAACTAAGATGCATACCAGCTTTACAAAGAGTGCTTATTTATGAAAAAAAGCAGAAAAAAGCTGCAGTCCATCACTTTTAATGCACAAATCGTATTAAGACGCAATTATGTGGTTGGCAGGACCTAAAAATATAGAATGATCCATAATCTGCTGGAAAAATGCAAAATGTAGTCACCTAGAGTGGAAATATTTAATTAGCCCTGTGCCAACTATATTGATTTGCTGTTGGTTTATTTGCCGAGGATTAGTCTGTTACATCAGCTGTGAACTGTTAGTAGAGGCAAACTGAAAAACGCAGCAAGCTACACCATATCTTAGAAATTATGGGATTTTTTAAATAAATAAGAAATTTGTTAGAATAGCAAGTCACAAGATAATAACAATGATATATTTTTACAGTATTTACATTTTTTAATTTACATTTTTATTTTCGGGCATTTACAGTACCCTCCAAAGCTGTTGGCACCAGTGGTATGACGAATAAAACTAGTCATAATAAATTGACCCTGTTTTAATTTTTACCTAACATAATCTCACACAAAAAATAAAGAAATATTAATAATTATACAGGGAGTTAGTTCCCTCACTCCCCCACACTGTGGTGGGAGTGAGCTTGTGGGGCATAGAGGTGACTGTGAGCAGCTTAGGTTGTTTGTCCTGTCTCTGGGACATACTAGTTCCTACCCCAACATCATGTTCATCCACCTCCAGGATGAAGGCATGACTGGAGGCAGTGTGCATGTGGACCAAGGCAGACGACAATGCATTCTTCAGCGAATGGAATGCATGAATGGAAGGAAATGGAATGGAAGGGTCAGAGTACCCCTTCAGAATGGTAGAGAGTTGTGTGACAAAATGTATCCCCAGTTAAAACACTTAAAGTGATTTGCAAATCTCAGGAATCACTGGATCTATGTAATGGTTGTGGTGATGTGGTAATGGGTAACCCCAGAAGAAGAGACTTTACATTTGTTGACTTCAATTTTTTTCTGCCATTGGGAATAAGCTCAAGCAGGGGCATCCACAAATCAGATGTTAGCAATTAGCAAAAAGGAATGATTGAGTTTGGGAGTAACAAAGGCAATGATGTGGAGGAAGAGGCTATAAAGGACAAAAATCCCAGTGTATTGGAAATTATTGTCAGAATGCGTGGTATTACAAGCTATTAGGTATGTTTCAGTGACAGGTAAGTATTTTATGATCAGGTATAGTGTGTAAGTACACATAATATCTATATGTGAGTGTGTGTGGGTGCCTGTTAAATACAGTATAAAGACTGTTGATTGCTACATTGGTGACCTCTTATAATGCATTCTGTGAGGGCATGCACACATGGCGAACAGGCTCTGGATGTGGGGTTAAAGAATTTTGCAATTGCTCATTACATGTGTAACTAACCAAAACTGCAGCTAATCTAAAATGAACAGCAATAAGTAAGTATGCAAGTACATATTACATGTGTAAATACCAGCACATACAGGTAAGCCAAAATGTAAATTGCTTTTAATCACTTTTTAAGTTGATAATAATTTGAATAATTGGAATTTGAATAATTATAACAAATTTAAGTTGAAATAAAAGATCTGTATTGCAAGTACGCAAATATCCCATAGCTGCAATTTATTTGAAATCTGTTAGGGATCCTACCTTTTGCCACCTGAAGCATTCGGCTGTCCTCGCCAGTGGGTGACCATTACAGAGCAATCGGTAAGGCGGTTTATATCCAGTGTCCAATTTACGACCTGATTCCGAACAGCTGCTTCTCCTGCTATTTAGGTGT
>JAUZSU010120278.1:0-30553 GCA_034780255.1 Parotocinclus maculicauda
GACTCAGGCTCCCCAATCATGCAATCACCACTGAACACCTGTAGCCATTTAGGACATCGGGACACACTGTTTACCTTTCTGTATATGCAATTGAAGTTCAAAAACCTGGAAGGACCTTTGACATTAGAGGAGCCTGTTCTGTAAAACAGCTATCAATCTAGGATTTGTGAAAATATTTATTTTCAGATCACGACAGGGTGGCCTAACGAATCATTCTGCCAAATGGTCTTGTTGTAATTCTTCAAAATGTAAATAAAATGTCTATATTTGTTTTAACATTTAATATAACAACACCCACATTTAACCCATAATGCATTGGTTTCTCCTGACTGTTTCTCCTGTTATTGTTACTCAGTCCTAAGACTCTTTTTTTTTTTTTCAGAAAATGTACCATTGCACCAATACTAACAACCTTAGGACGCTGAGCACATTCTTCACATTTTTACGGTACAAAATAACAACTAAAATAATTACGGTTGAGGACAGTAAGTTAAGATTGACTTCTCAGAAATAGTTACAATTCAAATATATTATCAAATCTACAGGATTTATCAAATACACAGGGAAAATACTTACAAAAATAACTTACTAAAATGATTTACTTACTAAAAGAACTTTTGGAAGAAGTTGTGGTTTTTCCATGGTCTTCAGAAAATTCAGATAATACAACGTCCTATTGAACATGTGACTTGTGGTATGTTCCATAATTTCATAATTTTAAAAAGTGGGAGTATGGTAGGGTAACAAGACTGAGTGAAAACCTGGGGGTGTAACAAAAGTAAATTATTATAGAATTCCTATTAAAGTTCTGTAAAGTTAATTATTTAATCATCTCTACATGTAACGTCCTGTTTACGAAAATGGCACTCATTTTTTTCGATCGTCACTAAACTTCATTGAGGTTGGTCTTTTATCCATACGCAGCTTGTGATACGTTTAGCTCAAATTATGTCCATTTTCATCAGAAATGGGTCATTTTGTCCTCTTCTTACTTATCATTGGAGGTGAAGGATCCAGGGGTAGAAGTTTATTCTGTTGAATCACTAGTGCCTCCGAATAGGAGCGATCTCAGAGAACAAAAGCGAATACCGCCGTATCGCTGTGTGGGAGGATGAAAGGCAGGTCGCTATCAGGGCCGAGCTAAGGGCAGCTGAACTCAGGCCACAACGTGAGAGGAGCATGAACACAACACTCCTGGAGCTGGTCCAATAATCAGAGGACACAGAACTGCAAAGGGACAGGAACAAAGCTTTGTAAGTTTGGTGCTAAGCAATTTCTCTCACCCAAGCAGTGGGACCTTTATCTAAGCTTCACAATGCAGCTATCATAAATAAATCATCATTACGCAGGCACTTAGCCAATGATGTCCAGGAAAGATTAATGACATAAAAGTGATCGACAGTGACAGTAACATCGTGGCTTTTGAGTTTTAAGTTCTTGGCTTGGAAGGTGAAATCATAAAACCGACTCTCCATATGCAACTTTAAATACTGAGCCATAACTTCAGAAGGTCATATTTCTTTGATCCCCATAAATAATTATGTAACACCACAATTTACAATGCAGTGTCACTATGTACATGTAGCTGTTTAGCAATAACAGAGAAAAATATTTGATGCAATTGTACCCATTTAAAGGCCGGGGAGGTATTGATCTGTGCGGAGTTATGAATCCTATCAAGAAAGCAATAGCAGTAAAACGATTGTGTGACAATGCAATAAAACAACTACCAACTTACACCTGATTTTACCAAACAAAATACAAATACCAGACGAAAAACATATGGGCGGTTTGTTTCGGTCTCCATCACAGTGTCAATTCACAGTAAACCCTTAAAACTGCTGAAGCAAGAGCAAACAAAGTCACTGCCACAAGTTTAGAACTCATGACTTGTCAATCAATGACTCTTTTCGCACTGCACTACATATGTTTGTCACTTGTGATGGAACAACCTCTGCTGTCACACTGAATAAAAACGTTCAGGCTCTTTCATCGAGGTTAGTTAATGATAAATGTGCAGAGGCATGGGAAAGGGGCTTGCTTATCGCTTTCACAGGCTGCCTGTTGACTTGAGTGTGATATGGGAAATAACGAAACTAAAAGTATTTATGCATATAGCAATCATCCTTAAACTGAATAACATCTCTCATCTTTTAGTACAAGCATAGACATTATTTCAAAGTTCTACAGTACTGTGCAAAATTTGATTAGATAAATGATTATCATTGTACAGTATTAGCAATGACATAATGACCATATATAATTATTTCGCATGCACTTATTAAAATACAACCAGGAAATACAGGAAATGTGTATGCAGACTAAAAACAGCTTTTATAGCATATGGTGGCAAACATTTAGTGTAACCTCCCCTTACAATTTAGCAATAGCAGCATTTGGCAGGTTCACAGTTGACAAGTCCTAAGGAGACCGATTTATTGGGCCAATCAATGCCATATTGGGATAATTGTCATTGGCTGATGTTTAAAAATCGTGGGGAAAATGCAGAGAAACTTTGCTTCGTGCATGACAGCTTACAGTTCATAAACTGAGATTACTGAGTGACTATAAAATGCTGCTATCATGTGCACTACTCTCAGAGGCGTAGCAGCAAATTCTGGCCCCTGTACTCTCTCAATGTCAGTGGGCCCCTATCCATGCCAGTACACGAGGAACGTGAGCAAAAAAAATAAAAACAGGAATTTTCATGGGCCCCTCTCCCTACTCGGGCCCTGGGTAGTCCCCCTACTACCATGCCCATGACTACTCTAACAGTGAGTGCATTTATATGAACTTAATCCATAGTCGCTTTTCTGTAATGATCTGATTATTTAAGTGGTCATGTAAGCAGCATACTTCGATCTAAAACTTAGACTAACAAAATTGGATTTCTCATAGCATGAATGCACTTACTCGATATCTGAACATATGCGCAAGCCTAACCCGACACAGTTGCCAGGTCATCCTATTCTAAAGGCTTTATTTTTGGGCCCTTTTACCATAGAACGTGGCCTGAAATTAAACAGAGGAAATTAAAGGCAGTAAAATGGCTATCACGCACATTGTGAAGACTCTGAGAAACAGTAAATGCTCAATAAAATGAAGAATTTAATTATATAATATTAATCTTAATTTATGTCACATATTTCTGTGAGATTACTGGCTGGTTGCAAAGTAAAAATCTTATTATTGCCTGAGTCATGTTAACCATGAGATATTCCATTATCTGATTACTCATGTGCAGGTAAACTCGTTAATCAGCTTATTGACTGAAATCAGATTTTCTGCAGTGATCGGTTTATGTGAATGTAAATTATGTTGTTTTTAGTAGTTAAGTGCAATAAATCTTGGCCAAAATGTTTGATATCGGCATTATATAACAGCCAATCTGCACTTTAAATATTAGCATCGACCATTCAGACACCCACATCAACAAAACCAGTAGTCTGAAAAACTACACTGCTCACAAAAATGAGGGGATATTTTATTATGGGATAATTCATTTTAAAATATCCCGTAATTTTGGTGAGCAGTGTGGTCAGGAATGGTTTTATTGTAAGGGTAGCAGCAAGAAAAAGCATTTTTGGAAGGGGAACTGGGTGAAAAAGCTATCGACTGATATATGATATATGGACAAATAATGGACTGTATATCAGAGGAATCAAAGTGGTGAATTTATTAGGTTCAGTTGTCGAGAGTATATTACGTTTACATTACCAGCATTTAACAGACGCCCTTATCCAGAGCGACTTACAACTGATACAGTCTTACAATCCAAGCAATTGTGGGTTAAGAGTCTTGCTTAAGGACCCAACTGTGGCAGCTTGCCCAACTGTGGCAGCTTGGCAGAGGCGGGGTTTGAACCCTGGACCTTCTGGTCCTGAGTCCAGTACCTTAACCGCTAGGCCACCACAGTCCCATATTATATATGGTCATTGCTAAAACAACAAACCTAACGGACTTTTGCACTTTAGTATTGTCATGATTCATATCTCTTAATATTAAGATCCAAAACACAAGGCTGGATTCAAATCCTAAATATAGAACAACTTCTGAGTCAACTTTCTGCTCCCAAATATGACCTTTGTGAATAATTCACTTCAACAAAGCATTACTCACTAACCTTGAGGGTCTCATGAGTCGTATCAAAAGTATGGTGCTTTTCATTCCAAAACAGCACAAACGATTCATTCACACTTTCCTATATGAGTCATACAGGAATTCCAACAATGGACCATACTGGCTCGCTCCAACAATGCTTAAAACTTGGCTCAAAATACAGTATTATATAAAGCTTTCATCGCAAGAAAGTCCCTTTCACCCTTCAAGTTACATGCTGATGATTCAGGCTGCTATTTTTGAAGGTGGAGGGTCACTCCAGCAAGCCAAAGAGCTGAGAGTATGAAGAGCTCTCCATTTCTCACTCTGCTGTGCACTTTTAGCTATCTACATCCCAACTGGAAATGCTACAAAGACTCTTCCGCTGAGTGCCGAGGGCTTTGCAAGGCACTCCAGTCAGCACCGGTCAGAGGGGAACGACCGGCAGGCCGTGAGAAGCTAAAGCCATTCTGGCTAAATGCATTTAGAAGAGGAATCCTGAGTCAGCATGTTTTGCATGCTGATGTGTCGTGTCACTGTCAAACAAAGCAGAGCTCATCGACAGGTAAAACCTTACAGCCATGTCGAGTGACGTCTTTTCATCCAGCTCACGTCAAACGCTTTTCTGATCAATATGTCAAAACGAAATTTGAAACGTTTGGGAATACTCAGACATATCCAATTATTTCAAGAACACAAATATCTTGCCTTCCAAAAGCATGCAAGTCATTAAGGAACACAAGCATGAGTTGCATTCTAAGTGTTGCAGCAAGGAGTCAGAGAAAGGCTTCTATTTTTTGGGTGGTATGATGGTATATTCTGTTCTGGGACTCCCTGATTTATGATGGGGATACATTCTGAGAAATCCAGCCAAGTTAAATTTACCGTAAACCAAGGCGTTTCATAAATACTGTATATATTATGTACATATACTGTCTACAGGTACTCCCCATTTTAAGCTGGAATTGTTGGAACGCTGGAAATCGACTTTATAATGGAATCCCGATAAAAGTTATAAATACACATTGTATAATCCTCTTTTCCACTGATCTTCATTCCAGTCTTTGTGAGCTTTGGAATATTTTACCCTGTTCATCCTGTTTCCTGTTAGAAAAAAAAAGTGATTTCTTGGCTGCTACCCTTGCAAAAAGACCATTCATGATGAAGCTGCCAGCTTTTGAGCTGCTTTTGCTCAGGTGTAAAATGAATAAATATCTACATATCTGCTTTTTAAATACTGCATACAAATGTCATGGTTTATTCATTCATTCATTTATTCATTCATTATCTTTCGCTTAATCCACATGGGGTCGCGGGTCAGCCGGTGCTCACCCGGCAACTCTGGATGCAAGGGCAGGAACAACCCTAGACTGGGCGCCAATCCATCGTAGGGCACACACACGCACACAGTCATGCACACAGTCTAAGGGCACTAAGGGCTGCTTTTTTAGAGACACCAATTAACCTAGCACACATGTCTTTGGACCGTGGGAGGAAACTGGAGTACCCAGAGTAAACCCACACAGACCCTAGCGGTGCTACCCACCGAGCCACAGGGCTGCCATTTTCTGGTTGTGTTCTAAAACGAAACTGAATATACTAATATCGTTATGTATGGTCATTACATTGCTAGAACAATGCTATAGCTAATCTAGGGTGATCTAAGACTTTTGAACAGTACTGTATGTACAGTAAATATGAACTCGATCTATATGCATATGCCTGATTAATCTTACTATTAACAACCATGGGATGACATTTGGTGGAACTGGGTGTGAATTCTAATGAATGCTGTCTTAGGGAAATCCTGTGGAAATGACAATGTTTTAGTGCTGCTGCACGGTGCTTTTATGAACAGTTCTATCCAGCAGATTTATAAAATGTTCAGTAAGGTTCCAGGGGCTACAACTTTCTGTCAAGCTCCTGGAAACACACGCTTATGATATGTGCTTTAAAAGCCCTAATGTGGGAGGGACATCTATACACTTTATGTCTATTATAAGTCTACCTTGAGCCAGGTTGTGGTCCTTGATGCAAAAGCAACCTGGATTTTGACTGGTCGGATTTTCTTCACTACACAGTGGTTTGCTTGTTTTTTTTTTACTGATAACAACTATGACCAGTTCGGACCAGCTGCTGTGGTTCAGTGTGAAATTTATCAGTGTGACTGACTACACGGTCAATGGCACTGGCACCTTGCTGTTAGAATGAGTTAACATAGAGTATGAAGACAATAAAATCTTCCAGAAGACAAGGTTGTCAGTTCATTGTCATATTTCCTATAAATTTCGAAATGAAAGAGTCTTCATCAGCAATAATATTCCATTTCAAGCTACTTGATTTAAAAACTTACAAACTACCGCCAGAAAGTAACCATGGTTGCCACATTTTGGAAGGAAATCTATGTGTTTTTTTATTTAATAGACTCATTAGGACCATTCACAGATCAAAGAACAAGTAATGTTTGTAACCCCTTACAACTTTACATATCCAGGTTCAGCATATATACTCTATAGACAAAAGTTTGTGGATACCACTTCTGTTATTTTAGCAACCCTCATTTGTAACACGTTCATATTGTAAAGCTGATATTTCTGGATTTTCCATAGACAAACGGGGTAGTAGAACAGGCTGTACAGGTCCCCCAGTGACTCAGTAGGATACATTTTTAGCTATAAGCTGCTTCATCAACTTTCTGCCCTGCTGCCCTTAAACAAAGTCCAAAGAAAATTGGTTTGCCAAGTTTGATTGAAAATATAGCTGGCTTCAACAGAACTTAAAAGTGCCCTTGAATGCACTTTAGTGCCCAGGACTATAGAAGAGTCAACTTGGCATCCTGACGAAGCTGTCTTATGCTGCTACTGCACACCTGTAAGGGGACGCACATTAAATACTTGCCACAGTAGCCTAAAGAAGCTTTTCAGACTTTTTTTTATTTTTCTAATACTGCAAATATATTTCCTGTATTTTCTGGTTGTTTTCTAATAAAAGACTGAATAGTTCTAAATGGTTATTTAATAATTGCTAAAAGAATGATATATCTAATCTAATAATGCCCTAATACAGCAGTCGCAGAATAATTAATACTTTAAAATGACTCTGTAGCTGTAGCAAACATAAGCCCATGGAAAGTACTAGTGAAGGACCAACATGCACAGGTCTACTGTTTTGTCCTGTAAATGTCAGTGGGCAAAAATATTGGGACATCATTTGTGAGTGAAAGAAAAACACTAAAGGATTAAAAATCAAAGGATTAGTACAACTCCAAAAAGGTCAATCTATGTTTGCTTAACCAAGAATTTGCTGG
The DNA here is from genome assembly GCA_034780255.1 of Parotocinclus maculicauda. Classification (NCBI taxonomy): domain Eukaryota; kingdom Metazoa; phylum Chordata; class Actinopteri; order Siluriformes; family Loricariidae; genus Parotocinclus; species Parotocinclus maculicauda. Next base: position 7,406 of record JAUZSU010120278.1, read on the forward strand.
TTAGGTGAGAAATGTCTAACATGGTGAAGCCCAGAGGGCCATGGGGAAAAAAGACATTCCTGTAGGTGAATGATTGAAAAGGTTGAGGGCCGCCGAGGTTTCATAGTTTTTATGGCAAAGCTGTCAGCGTGCCTCCACAATGCCCTTAGTAGAGCTTATGACATTCATTCCTTCTCGTTTCACAGTCCCTCGCTCAAATGGTTAATGTACATAGGACTATTTAATCAGATTTTATAGATAGAGAACCTGATTTTCCAAGCTTGAAAATTAACCTCCAAATGTCTGGGCAAGCACCTGACTGCCATATGGGCAAAGTCAAGGTTTGTTTTGGAGAGGAAACAAGGGTGTAACGATGCATCGTGGACACAAACCATCACGAAATGTCTTCAGGTGGATCTGAGGAGGAATCACACCTCGAGTCTTAGCACCTCATTGCTCATTTGCCTTTGCAGTATCTGACAGATTAGGATTAGTCGGGTTCCCGCTTAATCGAGTGATTTCTCATTATGATATTTGTGTTGCTGTTTAACGTACCGAAACAAATGTGGTGGTGGCTGAATTATCTTATTAGTAATAAGGAGCACTAGTGTAAGAATTCCCCCAAAAATTAAGCAAAGTGAAATCAAATGACAGCACCTGATGCTGACACTTTCACTTTTCTAGGGATGTAAAAATAAATGCGTTAAAAGTTATTACTGTTTAAAAAAAAATCACATTTCCATATTATGACAATATTAGGCATCTGTACTTGAGCTGTGTCCAAAACGGCTCCCTAATTACTACATCCTGTATACGATACACAGGTAAGCACCATTTAAGAATTTCTACATGGTTTTTAATGTAAAGAAGTTGGCTTTCATATTGAAAATTCTTTTTTTACCAGTAAGAGATCAATTCCTGATATCAAAAAATAATTTTTGAGAATTAAAGAAGTACTTTTTTTTATATCAAATGTATATATTTTAACTATTTAAAATTGAATTTTTATATTAAAAATGCAATTTGGGGAAGCAGAAAGAAAATGAAAAAAGGGCCATCCTGTATATCTAAACCAAAATGTTTAATCTTTTCTCAAATTGTCATCTCTGCTTCATATAAATGCATCCAGAAACTGGATGCTGTAATTGTATTCCTTTTGCCAACTCTTAAAATTAAACTATGATGTAGTTTTTATACCTTATTGTGGTAGCAAGAAGGTCCCGGGTTCAATCCCAGGGTGGAGCGCTCTGGGTCCTTACAATTACAGTGTGGAGTCTGTATGTCCTCTCAGTGTCTGCATGGGTTTACTCCAGGTACTCCGGTTTCCTCTCACAGTCCAAAAACATGCATGGTAAGTTAATTTATTACTCTAAATTGGCATTAACTTGTGTGTAAATATAACCTTTTGTGTTTTGCTGAGAATGACCACTGATGCCAATAGAGACATTAAGCAAACCAAACAAACAAAAAGCAAACCTTATTTTGTTGTTGCCCACCCAATTTATTCAACTGCCCACCTAAAGATTTTGTCCTAGTAACACCTCCAATTTACTGTCAAATAAATCACATGAAAAAATGTCTAACACTCTTAATCTTTATTGGAAAATAACCTGTTGATGCCTTATGGTATCTGGCTCAAATGTTTATAATACCGAACTGCGACTGACTGTGTCCAGCTAGTATGAGAAACACAAAGATGAACCGACTCTTTAAAAATCAAAATCAGAAAATATTAAAAAGTCCCTGTTTGCTCAACGGTCGTATGCGTTGTCCGATTCTAAGTGGTCAGATCGTATATCTTTATTGATATGGGTTAAGCAAATGTTTTGAAAGATAATAAAAAAGATGACATTACGGCCATCTGTAAGAACAATTAAATGACCTTGGGTCACGTAAAGGTTAATGGCTTTAGCACTAATTTTGTTTGTATTATTTATTACCTACCCATTTCTTCGTTATGTGCTTCCCATTGACAAATTGTAAAAAGCAAGTAATTGAGAGGGTGGTAATATCCCACCCATCTCATGTTCAGAGGAAAAAGATCCAGATGACCAGCTGTTCATGTGCAGAACCTGATAATCAGGGGCCTCCTCCTTCCTCACCCATGACTATGCTGGGAGAGAGTTATCAGTAAAGAAAGCCTCTGGGTCACTTAGGTGGATACCCTCACACCTCACCATGCACCTCCTTGATAAAAACCTTATCGACAGTCAGCAAGCGTCACGCTACAGACAAATAACAAGTGTTTGCTCCAACTAGGCAGCTGTTTTCTGCACTTTGACCACTTTTTAAGCCGACCGCATCGTAGAACATATCCTTTACACGCCTGCCCTGTCAAAGTTCAACTCTGAGCAGGTGCAAGGCAGGTTGTGTGGACCTGAACGGAAAGGGTGAAGAAATTTTCAGCTGCTCGCTTCATCTTTTTTCTTTATCTTGCCACCTGCCGTAACTACAGCAGTTCTAACATCAGAACGTATTTGATCCTGTTTACACAGGATTCCGTGCGTCTCGAAGCTGGATTGTAACCGGATAACTTTTTAAACATATGCATTTTCAATAAAATATGTAAATCAGTTCATAAAACTGGACCCAACACTTTCTGTATTGTTTGTCTAACATGGTTGCTGCATCAAATGTCACATGTTTATATAATCACTGGAATTTTCTTTCAACAAAGACACAAGGTACCAACTTCAGAAGTTAATGTGTAGAAGCAGACAGCTGTTAAACATGATTAGTAAACTGGCATGATTAATAAAGTGCAACTACAGGGCAGTCATTTTGAATGACAAAGCAAACTGGTACAAATATGAAGCGTTTAATGTCCATCTCATCAACCATTGTTCACTTTAACAGCATTATATAATGGATAATAATGAATTCTAATAGGAAATAATGTTTTTTAAATCCGGACGTTGCAGCCGTAAACAGCTGGTCACCTCAACAGCCAGTCAACGCTGTGGATCCATGAGCAGAAGTGGAAGTTAAAGAGCAGAGGTCCGTCATTCATTTGAACGCTCACTTCCTTACTCTGTCCTTGCTTGCACAGCTTTGGACATAATGTTAAAACTGGTTGGAAATGGGGTTCCTGTGCCTGTCCTATTGTAAAAAAGTACTCTTTTTAAAATCATATACATTCTCTATTAACGATAGCACTATAAACTGATTCACAGTCACTCGTTAAGTCTGTGTTTTATCTGGCTGATCATCCATGTTGTTCGTAATACTGTCTATCAAAGCTTTGTAGGTGTCCGTCAAACAAAAGTATCCATCGTACGGTGGGCTTTTCCCTTGACAGAATAGCAACAGTACATGACTGTATTATCTTTAATTTTTTTCACTCTGAATCTGGCTAAGAGCCAATCAGGTGTGCAACTGTTCGAAAGCTAAAGAAAGAGCAAGATGCTGCTATCAGTGGCTATCTTCTACAACATGCAATTTAGCATGAAAGTCTACAAATTTCTTAAGTGAGCGCAACGACTAATACTAACACCCCTGAGGTCAAAGCTTATCAGGCTGAGGTGTGTCCTGGGATTAAGTCTTAAAATCTTGTAATGGTATGTTCCTCAAGTGGTCACAGGTTCCACAAGGGACAGAACTGGTCACGTGGTGGTGGAACGAAGACCAAGGGCTACGGTTTGCTATAAAGTTGCACACTGGCACATGATGAATATTATGCTCCACATAGTATCTAGAAGAACGACTGATAGGGTCGGGTACTTGCAAGGAAAAGAATGCTGTTCCTGATAATCAGGTCGTTGAGTGTATCTCTATTATTCCCTCATGTTTTTCAAATTGACAGTTAACAAGAATCCAGTCTTGAACTCATTCTCCTTATCAGTGGTCTCATTAACTCCTAGCTTTACTTGAATCTATCTGTATTGACTCCACCCTAAATTGACTTACATTTTCTTAACATTGTTACTTAAACAATTCAAACAACTACAGGTATGTGCCACATAACAAGCATTCGGACTATGTCCGTTTTCACATACACATACACCTGCCGTCCAATTATGATCTTTTTTCATCAGTAATTGACCTACTTACCCTAATATTACTTTGGCAATTACATTAGTCTTTGTATAGTAAAACAGCAGAAGTTATAACATGCACAACATTGCAGCAGAAAGTTGTATTTAACGCATGCGGAATCAGTCTAAGTAGACTGAATGATAAGCAGCATCTGGCCGGTGCTGTGCTCCTTTTAAGCACAGAAATGATAATTTTATGCAAGTATTAACAGTTTTTGCAGTGCACATGGTGTAGATCGCAGATGACGTCATTCACTTTCTTATGCTTAATCCTGAACAGGGTCGCGGAAAAGTCGTAGTTGGTAAAAAAAGTCAGTAAAAAAAAAGTTGGTAGTTACAGATTATTTGAAAAAGGTTTCTATTTGTGGTTGAAAAGGGACACACCACAGTTAATGGAGTTAAGGATAAGAACTGTATCTTTGCAAAGTAGCACACCAAAGTTGAGCTACGTGCTTTTTTTCTAAAATATCTGCTCATGTCACTAATACAAAAGGAAATACATTACATAAAAGAAGGTTTCTTGTTCAATAAATGTGATTGTGTGCAATGACAATCAATTGCATCTATTTGTCGAACGGGGTAAATAGCTATACGCATTTCTGAGTCCTGTCGTGAGATAAAACTTTACCCATATTAAATATTACAAAGATACACAACAGTATACATAAGGAAATAATAAAATATTATTTCAACATTATCTACATTTCCTACCATCATTTGGAAAATACGTGCCCAAAAAATCTGGCACATCCAAGAACCCTGTCTTACCAACTGAATAAACTATCTACGGAATAGTGACCTGGAGACGGCCAGGCTATGGGTCATAGGTCATGACCTCAACTCTTTAACAGCATGCAAACAGAGTGAGACAGGCCTGCAGGGGCTGAGATCAATGTCACATCCAGATGGACGTGATCTTCAAAACTGCAAGACAATCATGCCTGACACGGTCCGATATGAATAGCTCGCTTCAAAAGGTTTCCTTAACAAAAACTAACAAATTCAATTACGGCCAGGGAAATGTGTTTGCTTTTTAAAAAGGTTGGTTAATTCAAGTTCCTCTTGTGTCCCGCCACGTTTTTTTTTGTCCCGCTGCCAATCCTTTTCACTGCTTAAAAGGTATATCCCTTTATTTGCTTAACGTCTTCCAATAACTTCCCCCAAACTGAGTGTACCAATGGAGACAGATGGTTAGCGCTTAAGGAGAATTAAATAGCAGATAGGAAGCAACATATTGACAATTACATTGTAAACCCTTTTCCCTTTATGGGTGGAATTTACCTGAGTGCACACCTGCAGCTCCATTCACAGGCTGTGGATTACTCTTTGTGCATGCAGGACTATGAGGAAGTTCATCACACCGAGAGGATGTTACATAACCTCTAAGTCAACACATCCCTGAACATCACTAGAAAGATAAGGTGCCAGATTAACTTCTCAGCGCATTAATTCAAAATGGCTTTATTAAAATAAAAGAGGGACGATTCAACAAATCAAACATTAAGAAACACGTGCGACTAAAATGAGAGGTAATGGAATGCTGCCCATAATTGGACTTGTTGCAGTCTTGCCTTTAAAATATTTTCACATTAGATAAGTTCACCAGACGAAACATGCCTAATGGCTTGTAAAACCTCCATAAGCACAAATACAAGCCGTGATTCGATTTGGCTTGGACTGGATAACTTTCTGGATATAGGCGACGTCAATGTTGAATTCTCTTGCATCAAGGAATTGCACAGTTCGGCTAGATTTTGCCTGACCTGGTGTCTTAAACTTTTTTCCAGGTAGTTCCACAGATTCTCAAGAGGATTCACATCTGGGGTTTGTTCAGGCCAGTTCAGGTGTGTTCCTCTTGTCATTTATCCACATGAACTCTACTAAAATGAGATAAAGTTAAAATCTGGTTGTCCAGCAGCTCAATGTAGACATTGTGGTTTAAATTTACTGATGCCTCTACCAAGGAACCCATTTTCGTCCATTTAAAACACCTTTAGAACATCACATTATATATATATATAAATATATATATATATATTTTTGTTTTGTTTGTTTTTTTTTTGTTCCCATTTTACTGAACAAAATGGTTTTAAACTTTATCCACTAAAATTTTCCCTAACTCAAGACTTTTTACTGTCTGATCACACATTAGAGGTTAGAAGTGTGAGCTTAATTAAATAATTTTTTTCTTACCTCATTACCAAAGGACCCAACAGTTCTGACATGAAGTCAATCAAGAATAATAAGGATGATTACAATAAAATGGACACGTCTCATTGTGTGTACCATAATTCTCTCCGGCTAGCATCTGCACCACCTGACTTGAGGGCATCATTAAATCACGCATTTTAATTTGCGTTCCATGCCCGATGGTCTGACTCAGTGACAGACTGCCAATCTAAAACAGCTAATATGATCTGTTCTGCTCATGGGTTTTTATCCTGTTATGTAACCCACAGTGAACAGTCGTGCAACCGCAGTCTTCAATCTGTCCGGTCCCCCTCGTCTCCTGCTGCGAGAGACAGAAAGAGGACAATTCAAGTGGCAAAGTTTCCCGCTTTCTCCCCCACAAACCAAACTGTCAATTTCCAGAGCGACGGTCGATTACTTCTAGCCCAGTGGCCAAAATCAACAGGTCCCAGTGGCTCAGGGGTGGTTTGTCCTCAAAAGCATCGTCCCATTCACTCACATGCACATATGCGATGTGAGAGATACGTTTGTAGTAATTGTAAGAGGAACGTGTGCTACCTCCAGCCTCCCGTGGAGCGTGTATTTCTGCGCAGCTGTCCTCATGCTGCGTTCGTACGAGGGGCTGAACTTGTCAATTGAGAGCTGCATGCCATTCATATGTCAATGTACAATACGAGGACTGGAGCAGATATGGCTAAACAATGGTCATCTGTTTTTTTTTCAACCACAGACAACGCACTAATAATAAGGAGCTGTCAAAATGATTCCAACTGCTCCCATGGTCAGACAAGTCTTTGTTTCTCTGAATGGACAAGACAATTTAATGATGCCCTCATTTCCATCTGACAAGCTGCACCTTTGAGAGAGCTTCATATTGTGCAACTTAAAAATAAAATAAAATAAAATAAATTGAGCCAAAATAGCAGTTATGGTTAGCAACATCTCGTCTACGTACCAGAGACACTCTAATAGTGATGTTTTGTATTTGTAGTAGACACATGCACTTAATAATCTGATCATTATCCGATTTCTGAAGTTATCTGATTATTTAAAAGGTCATGCAATCAGCATATTCTGATTTCTCAGATCAGATTAAGGTCTAGAAATCAGAAGACATGAGACAAAGGTGGATTTGAGCTAGATTCAGGTTTAATTGAGTTTTCAAACTGGAAGCAGCTAGCAGAATTAAACATAGTTGCCAGATCTGGGGAGGGGTGACAAATGCACTTTGCTGCGATTCATGGCAACCGGGTGCAGTGCAAGTACGGACTCAGAGATGGTTATTCAAGCTTGTTTCCGTAGACCTGCTCACTTGGTTCTCTGGAAGGATCTGGCAACCCGGGAATTAAATACAGCATGTCTCAAAAGGCTACCAAATACATTTGAGGAGACTCTGAAACGCAGTATACTTAAGGAATGTTTAATTATATTTCATTTAATTATTATCCTTCTGTGAGATTATTGCCTGGTTGCAAAGAAAAATCTGATTATTTACTGAGCTTTGTAAACCAGGACCTTTCCTATTACCTGATTACCCAAGTGCATCTAAACTCGTTCAGATTACTCCCAAAATCCGATTTTCTGCAGTTATTGGATTACTCTGTGCATGTAAACACAGCAAGTCTTTCCCAGTCATTCTAAGGTGACTGCCTTAACTGTTTAGGCACATTTTAAAGAACCCATAAGGGCAAGAAAAGCTAGATCTAGACATATTATGAAGCCCAGTTGAAGTCTAGGTTGATAGCAGCCGACAGATTTTGAAGTCATCAAGTCTTTATTGCAGATAACAGTGCTTACACACAACAGCGCCAGGATCTAGTGCTCGTAATTAACTCTCAAAACAGGAGAAGGATCTAAAATATATCTAAATGTTTTCAGTTCATAATTTGCGTTCTTATTAGGAAGTTCATGGGAACTGAAATTCAAATTCGAAAGTCCCAAAAACTCTGATTGAGCCAAATATTAAATATAAAAAAACTCTAAAGGTCAGCGTCATACAATCAGTGAAGAAAAGAGGCTCGATATAACGAAAAGATAATGAATTGCAAACCATAATATCTTCAAGAAAATTAAGCAACTACCTAAAGAAGTAGAAGATTTGTGTTTCCTAAAAGCCTTTCACAGTTTTGGTAAATGACTGTTCTGATAAATATATCTCATTTTTGTTTTTCTTGATGTATTTTTTGGGGTATTGTACAATACAATGTTTAACTCTCTACTAAGCTACCACTTAAAAGCATTTTTATCTGAAATACAGATACTGATTTTCATATGAAACCCAGGAAAAAGAAAACTGTGAAATTCGACAGTAGAACCAAAAAGTGGCCAGATTACCACCAAAATCCATAGTAGAACTGGGAACAATTTATGGTCAACTCATAGTCAATCAAGTTTACAAATCTGACAGTAGATCCATAAAGTGGCCAAATTTCCATCACAAAATCATAGTAAAGTTGTGAACTTTATGGTGAAACTGTAAAAGTTCACATTAAAATTTCCAAGCAATTTACAGGTTTACTATGAAATCTCAGAGTACAGTTTTTCCTGGAGAGACACCAAAAGATCACAATTTTGTTCATGTCAGGCTGTGCCAGAGTGGAGACGAACAACATGATCTTGGGATCAAAATCTTTAAACATGTAACTTCAACCCTGCTCATTTCAGACAAGAAACTTAAAAAGCAGAGGATATTATTAATTAAATGTGGGACAGGTAAGAGGAATCAATACCACCATTACACAGAGCTGAATCAGGGGGCATCTGAGAGCATGAAAAAAACCAAGATGAACCCCAGAACACAGAGTTTAAAAGGCCTAAACCCAAATGTAAAGTGAACACTTTTAAAAGCCTATAAAACGAGGAAGTAAATACAGATGTTTTGTTATCATGCTGCTGTGGTAAACAGCATGGACATGTTGAGTTTGAGAAGCAGCGAAACAAACAGTCAGAATGTCAGCTTGTGGAATTATTTAATCCATCATCAGAGTCTCAGTCTCAGTTAATGGGCAAAAAGTTTCATTTTGTTACATTAATACTTTTAAGTCACTAAACAAGACCTATGAAATGAGAAGAATTTTCACATAAGATGGCAGCAGATACATATGACCGTACAGTGTCTTCTGTGGTAGGCAGATCCAGGGTGGGAATCATTCCTAACCTGGGAACTTAATCCCTGAGGAATGCTTCCATCCATGACCGGATGCATCCATAGACTCCAAACCTGAGCAAGGCAGTCAGCTGAAGCTGCCGGATTCAATTCACTCCTGATTTGCGACAACAGATCCCTCTATTGTCCAAACGTCTCCGCTCCTAATGAGCAGTCATGGGGAAAGGTGCTGGGAAAGATTGGAAGTGGTAAAAATTTAAGAAGACAACTGTTTGCCATTTCTGTTAGCTATTTAAACAATATTTAAACGATATTTAAACGATTTAATCGATTCAAACATTAAGCAACAATTGATTATTTTGAAAAACTAGGAGGATTTAAATTACATATTTCAGTAATTATTTTAAAGGACCATTTGAAGAGGTGGGCTGTAATGTGCTACATTTTCTCAGTGACATTACGTCTATGGTACAACATATTTGTTACTCGTACTTTTAATATTTTTAGTCATTTACTTTTCATTTTATTGACTGAGCTCCCAGGTTAAAATGGCTGAATACGATCTAAAATTATTTATGAATATATATTTTTTAAAACCACAGAGAAAAAACATTGCATGTGGTTTTCTTTTCAAGAAATCATGGAGCTTCAGATCCTATCGCCAGGACAAGAAAGTAAATGTTCCTTGGCAGCAGATGTGAAACTACAACTGTATGGAGGTGTGACCGAAGCGCTATCTCACTGCTCAAATTGTGGTTTTATATCTGTAATTTAAACGAGAAATTACTCAGATGACTCAGATTTCCATCTACAAGATTTAGCAGATGTCGTTATCCACAGCAAGTAACATCTGATATAATCGTACAACGTGGGTTAAGGGACCAACCAGTGGAAGTTCAGCAGTGAAGGTATTCATAAGGTATAAACTTCTAGTCAATAGACCATCTAGACAATTGTTTTCTGTTACACAACAGTTTGTGTAATAAAGTTATAAAGTGGTACATTGTACAGTCCATCACAAACCTAAACTGGATTAAGCAGGCATAAAAACAAAAGATTGATAGAATAAACATTTTGGCTACTCTTTCCACCTCTGGCACTTTGATTTACATGAAACTGGATTTCAGAAATAAACACATACACTCTATGGTCAAAAGTAATGGGACACCTCTTAATTATTTCTTAATTGTTTCAGGCGTTCAGTCCCATTGGCCACAGGTGAATTTTTCGTTCTAATGAGCCCACTGGTTTTCAGTGTGGTACTGTAATAGTACCATTCCAACAAGCCAGTTTGTGAAATTTCTTGCTGCCTCAGGTTGGCTAAGACTCTAAAATGATAATAATTTAAAATAATTTAGGCTTCTATTTTACAAAATCCATGATGAAAATTAATATTACTTATTAACAGCTATAATAATATTATCGTGTATATTGTCATTGTAATTTAAATACATTAAATCTATAATTATAATATAATTCAAATGATGTAGAAACTACATTTATAATTACAATTTACAGAAATGACAAATTTTCCATTTGCATTTTTATTCTTGTATGATGAAAAAAAAAGCCTTATTTCGTGTCAGGCTCATCTTGGTCTCGGTCACTGTCAGTCTTGGACTCAGATCTTGTTATGCTATTACATACACATGATGTGATCAAAGATTAGGCGGGTCAATCAAGCCGGTTCAAATTGAATATGGTTCCACCCGGGTACGTTCATCATCGTATCAACCAGTTAACTTTGGCACAACTAGGTCTAAATCTGGTGTATCATTCGGTGGACAGAAGGAGTTTAGTTCCAACTAATTGAACACCTTCAAAGTTCTCTGATGTTTTTGTTTGAAAAGTTCTCTGACATGGCGTGAGGTCAGCGTGTGCCTCTCATTAACTTTGCAGATCCCATCCAGCACCTGCTCGTTTGCTCATAGCCAAGCCACGTCCCTATTTAGTATATTTTCCACGTAATCGCCATGTAGGGCTTGGCCGCTGTCCACTCTGGCTCAGCAGCCCTTCCTTGGCCCGACCTGGCCTTACTCGCTCTACCCTCCGCCAACAAGAGGTGCTTGGCCAGTCTGGTGTCTGTGGCGCCATCTCCCATCTGTTTGGGTCTGCGGGCGCACGCTTCGGCGGCCTGCTAACTGTGCCAGAACCTCACAGCTCATTCATACATACGAGCTTTGATTTCTTTTGTTGCTGCTAACTGTACTGAGGAGCCCACATTTGTTCACTAATAAAAGAGGTCCTTGTCTCTTTACTCAAGGGTGGGGCAAGGGTGCTGCAGAGGAAGAGAGATGCTGGACTGGCGTTTGTTTTACGTCTGTTTACCCACACTTCACTGTAGCGCTCATCCCCTCCCCTGCTCCTGACACTCATGGACAATGTCTCTGTATTGTCATGGCAATGGCCTCTTCAACAAAGATGAACTTCACCAATTATGCTATTCAAGACCAGCTTAGAGGTTGCCACTAGCATAAACAGGGCTGTCGGATGACTAGATAACTTGTATTTTATTCATTTATGGCTGACTACAGAATAAAGGTGGCACGTGGTCCTCTCTGCGTACATTTGTTCAATTAATCAAGAAAACACAGAGTGAAGACGTTCACTTAAAAAAAACTGATCATAATTCAAGATTCAAGATTCAAAGCTTTATTGTCATATGGACAGTAGAAAACAAGTTTCCCTGCCCAATGAAATTCTTACTTTGCAGTCCACCATGGATGTCAGAATTATAAGTACAATATAGTAAAGTAAAATTCTGAATTACAAAAAAAAATTAAATAATGAAAGTTATATAAAGCATAATTTCTGCCATTATCTAATTATTAAAAGGATTCTGAAAACAACACTTTGATTCCTTAACTCAGATTAAGGTCTAGAAGTCAGATAAAGAAATCTCAGAAAGATTTTAGCTCAGTAATCAGATTTATATGCATACCCTTGTTTTCGGTTTACTCAGGCTGTGAATGCACCCTAACCCATATCCTATGGAGCTGTTATAAAAGTGGCTTTCAGAATTACACATGTTTACCAAGTCCAGTTATTCTGAGAGAGTTTGCTTCTTTTGGGTTTTTTTCTCTCAAGGGATCTGGCAACCCTCTTATTAAATACAGCGCCTGCAAAACGGCTAACAACCATATTTGTGCATCATTTAACGAACCCCCATTGTGTTTTGTGAAACAGCTTTTTTCTTTAAATTAAATTGTTGTCGACCAGACATTTCCATAGTCATATTCTTTTTATGCTACCCTAACTTAAATATAAAGGGTATTTTCACAAGAATACAATGCAAAATAAACGCAAACGCAACAGAAGTACAGATGAAAACACGGAAACGCTACCATCTACACATTCCCTGAAGTCTAAATTGTTTTTCATGTAACTCTCTCCAGGAAATACACAGTCTGTGTTTCTTCAGATATAGACAAATGTTAGCAGTCACACACACTGTACAACCAACATGCAATATAAAACATGAATAAACATCACTGGCTGCACACAACCAAGAGGGAGTGAGTCCACCTAAATAAACACTCCTTTACAGAACAGGCAATGCAGTATCACCTCTGAAATCCAGCGCATTGTAGGAAGTAGGAAGTCACAACAGACAAAAGACAGCACCAAGCACTTCTAGTATAGTAGAATACGCAATGCTATTTTCTTCGACTTCTATTTGTCCTTTTTTCAAACTTTTGCCAACGATGGTGACCAATCACTGTCACGTTCTCATTGGAAAGTAAGAGCCATTTTTATAGCTTGTAAAATGTTCAGGTATAGAATTGATAGTAATATAATTAATAGTTGATCATAAATTACCTTGATGTGTAATTGTATAAAATATAATAAAATTCAAATGAACCGTGTTCATGCAAGTAAAAACATATCAGCTCTTGTATGGGAAGGTGCAACTATTTATACTCTTTTATTTTTTTCCAAAATTAGATGTACCTAGTATTGGTGCTTGGATTTTTCCCGTATTAGAAATAGTATTTTTCATCTTGTTCTTTTTTTGATATGTAAAAATCTTTAACCAGGCTGCATAAATCCTTAAAAAACATGTTGTGTTCAGTGTGTATAGTTTAGGGATGGGAAAATTGCATTATTTTTCATGTCAAGGTCATGACTTTAATGTGTTTAATTCTGTTGCACGTTTGATTCCGGGGTTGCCAGTTCTCGTGAGAAAAAAAGCATACATAGTCAGGGTTAAAGGAGCCCAAATAAACCCACCTCTGTAGGATAAACTAACCTGGCAACCATGTTCCCATGGCTTACATGCATACGCAGACTGAGAAAACCAACTGTAATTGGGTAACTGGTATACATATGTGTATGTGTTGAGAAATCTGATTATTGGGAAAAACTCCAGCTCTTTATTGAATTTCTTAATCTGGTTTCTAGATTGGGGTTTGCTGTTTACATGACCACTTGAATAATCAGATAACTTCAGAAATCAGATTGTGATCAAATTATTAAGTGCCTGTAAACACAGTGTTCCTTTGTTTTTTCCTTACCGTTCTAAAGCCAGCACTTTTGTACAGTGGTGGGCTAATGGATAGGACAGGGACTATGGCATCTTGGGGAGAACACTAATGAGAGATTGTAATCATAAGGGGAACAAAGGGTAATGAGGTTAGCATGCTGGGAAAGTGATTACCCCCCTTCTTTGAGGACACTAGCCAGCCACCATCCCACCAAGCACACTTCATAACGCCCCACTGGGCTCTGTCATATCTGCTGGAGAGAAACTCGTCAAGTAGCATATTGAGGCTGGAAGAGTAGAGTTGATTAGGAAAGTGGAGCACAGGAGGTGGAGTTCTTTTTGGATGGTGGCAGAGTTCAAACAATGCCAATGCGGTCATATGGTATGACAGATATCACAAAGAAATCGACAAGCCAGTCAGTGCAGGAACAAGCATGCATTATAACATTAACCAAAGACAAAGGAGGAATGGCTCAGTCAATCTTTCAAAAATGATCATCTTATCCAATTCCAAATAAGATTTAGTACATTATTCCTGTGCCCAGCGTCCCTTCTTTTCGTCTTGTGCCCTGTCCGCCTGAGGCGTCTGAAAACTGTATGCAACTCTGCGGACTGACAGGTTCTGGACCGTTGGATGCAATCATTTTAACCGAGACAAAAGAAGCACCTGCCAGATTAGACCTCTGATGACTTATCAGTAAGTGTTGCCCCCGCACTGGTCAGCCATGTGCCTGACACAAGGCCTTCTTTATTATTCAGACAGTCCAGCCCCTTATTTACGAGGAAAGTCCCTGGGGGATTGAGCACATTATGCCAAGGGTCAACTTTTTAGAAGCTGTACAGTATATATCGCCCCTACTGTGTGGAAACACCAATAAAGGTCCTTCTTGGCTACTGACCCACTGACTGACACAGTGGTGTGCAAAAACACAGACTCTCAAACCTCCATCACACGCCATGAAATAAAAGGTCACTTTATGAGTGGACAAGAGGCCAGTGTGTTGATGAAGGACCATGCATTGTGAGGCACAGAAGCATCTTTTGCAGGTGCAGGTGTCATTTTCACAAGCTGGTGCCAAGAGTGACAGCATAGGCCGCGGGGCATGTGCAACAGGATTCGGCTAGATGAGTCTGCCTAAAGTCAGATATTTGTTGCTTCCATATCTGGGAGACTCAAAAATCAAATGGGGCTTAGAAAGTAAAAATGCATCGTTGTTGAAATAATGGACCATAACACACCTCAAAGCAGTGCAACAACTACTTGAAGACCAAAGAAGAGATGGTTATCATGGACATTCTCTAGTCACCTGTTTGTTTGTTTAGTTATTTAATATCATATAAGCATCAATGTTTAATCATGACAGGAGCCAGGTTAGAATCAAACTACCTGGGAGCTATTTAGAGTGACCAATTAACCCAGTGAATGTCTTTAGGTTATGGAAAGAAACTGGAGTGCCTGATAAAACCCACCCAGATATGAGAGGACATGCAAACTGTAGATAGGTCGGGATTTAACCATGCGCACCACCGTGTTGCCTCCCTTAGTCATCTGACCTAAACACTACTGAGCATTTATGGGGGCACTCGAAGTCAGAGAAGCCACGTATTCAGTTATAACAGAACACACACTGTCCTACAGATAAAGAGAATATGTAGTAAATATTAAAATTTAAGCAAAATTCTATCCAAAACTTTTGGGTCATTACAGGCATGTGCCATTTAACAGCCATCCAATCCCTCTCAGTATAAATATTAATAATAAAATGTAATATAAATCTATTTTTTAACTCTGGGTATTGTGACCATAAGCAGCCATTCACCACAAATATAAAAAATATCAGGTCCATCACAATATCCTCTTATATGCTCCATCTTTTCCAGAGACATGTTTGTAACAGTACTTTACTCTTATTCCTATAATTATCGTGAACTTCCATAAATTCGTAATATTGTGACATTAGGAATGCTGTGTAGATGGTAGCGTTCCACTCGTGTTTTCAGATTTATCTCTGATGCATTTGATTATTGTTTGCACACTCTACTGTGAAATTAAATTTCTATTTACTGTGTGACAGTAAAGTCTGGTCAACATCCATTTCGGTCCTGTTTCACTAAACGTTTTATAAAAGTACAAGTTTCTTCACTTGTGGTCTCAGACTTTTGGGCTCCTCTATATCTTGTTGCATGAACTACGCTACCCAAACTAAATACTATTTTTATGCAAGCATTCATATATGCTATGAGCATTAAGTAAAGCACACTGTGGGCATTACAGAAAGTGTAAACAGGCAGCATAATTCTTCTGATTTAAAGTAGGAGGTGGAAAAATCTGAAAGACCAAACAATATTTTTCAGCTTGTGGACAAAAAAAGCCAATTTCATTCAATTGAAACCATAGCTTGCTTTGTCTGAATGCCTCTTTCATCCCCCGCAGTAAGCTATCAGCATTCCACACTAATCTGATTGAGATGAGCTTGTGGTGGTGATGTACTTGCATCGATATAAGGTACCCATAAAGAGAGAACGCAAGATTTAAACCCATTCTCGGCATCTCTGAAATCAGAGTGATCCAACAAAAAGTATTTTACACGCCAAGTGATTTACTACACTACTTGGGGCAGACAGAATTTGAAAAGGCAAAGCTGTACCCCTCTGCTTGCCAATCAGTCATGGGGGCACAACTGTGCATAAAACTAACATGATAAAAATATGCATCTTAAGTGGTTTAACGCTAAAATGGGAGTTACTGTCATGGATGAGAAAAGGGGAATAAATCATGTGATGGCCTTGTGGTTAAGGTACTAGACCAGGAGGTCCAGGAGTTCCAGGGTTCAAATCCCACCTATATCACAGTTGGGTCCCTGAGCAAGGCCCTTAACCCAAAATTGCTTGGATTGCAGGACTATTAATTATAAGTTGCTCTGGATAAGGGCGTCTGATAAATGATGTAAATGAACACTATTTATTATAAATTAATTGCATTGACTTTGTTTACACCATCATACTGATGCCTTTGCTTTAGTTGTCTAATAAGTACTTTTTGTAGGTTATATGGGCATGTGAAAATATAAATATAGCTATGAGCGATCATTAACCTTCCAGTACCGTGACTGACTATCTTTAAATACACTGCTCACCAAAATGAGGGGATATTTCATTTTCCTAATTTTTGTGAGCAGTACATGTGTGTACATATCTGCACTTTTTTGTTTTTCCCTGTGGTGCTCTGGTCTCTTCTCTCGGAGCGGAGGAGCGGAGGATCGGACCCCCCCCGTCCCACCATCACTGGGATCACACACCGGAATGCGATGTCTTATCTTAAATCTACCTTTGACTTAATTTTACATTGTAATTAAGTAAAATAATATAATTATTATAGTTAACATCCATGCCGCCATGGAGGATGGGTCCCTTTTCTGAGTCTTGGTCCTCTCAAGGTTTCTTCCACCTAAATAAGGGAATTTTTCCTTGCCACTGTCGCCGTAGGCTTGCTCAAACTGGGATTGGCCTTTTTTGGATGGTATACTGTATACTGTAATGCTCCATTGTAAAAAGTGCTGTATAAATAAATTTTGATTGATTGATTGATTGATGGATATTTGAGCATTACTCCATGCGAAAAAAATCTAAGTAATTGGCTCTGACCGATCAAGCTTTAGACAAGATGCTGGGGCATTATGGGAAACGTAGTGCCTGTAGAAAATCTGCATATTGTTTCCTGTACTTCTGCTCAGCAATCTAGGATAAAATCGACTTCCTACTGCCGTGATATTAGTGGGGCACAGCAGCTTTTTTCTGGGACATGTGCTCCAGTTAAGTCCAGTGCTGGGACATGTGCTCCAGTTAAGTGGGTCCGATGAGTTGCACTGAGCAGCATATCAGCTAAAAACCTCACAACATGGCAAGAGAACGAGGTCAGCTTGCACCTCAGCTGACTCAGGTACACGTTCCCTGCTGGATTCCAGGATACTGCCGCCCACGCCGTCAACAAAGGTTAGAGGGAACAGTCTGCACGGAGCCACCCTGGCAAAATGCTTGTTTGTATTTGGAGAGTAAACAGAGATCAATTACCATTCTGTAACTTTGATCAACCCGTTGCTGTTTGGAGAAAGCCTGACATGGCTATCGTGTTCTAATGACAAACTTGACTGAAAAGGAGATAGAACTTCATGTTTTACATAAATAATAAATACTGTTCAAAAGTCTTAGGACACCATGAGAGGAGATATTTTTTTAGCTATAGTATCTTATAAGGACCAAATTATTTCTAAATTATTTCTCCTAATATTTCACAGCTGGAAAATACATTAGTATGCAGAATTGAAGAACAGCTTCTTTAGGGTGCAATTCTATTCTATTTTATTCTACTCTAGCCTGTGGGTGCCATTTCAGACACCCCCCAACCCCCCTTAACCTTACAGTAAAGACAGCAGCACTAAATATGGTGTGATGGTTCGTAAGCTCCCACCATTACAGCTGAGTTCCATTGTGAATGAGCACCACCCACTGGCAAACCATGACAGTAGCCAGCCTGGAGGACACGGACATCCCAATTAAGAAT
The DNA here is from genome assembly GCA_034780255.1 of Parotocinclus maculicauda. Taxonomy (NCBI): domain Eukaryota; kingdom Metazoa; phylum Chordata; class Actinopteri; order Siluriformes; family Loricariidae; genus Parotocinclus; species Parotocinclus maculicauda. The sequence goes on from JAUZSU010120278.1 coordinate 25,759, forward strand.
GGTATCAGCGCTAGGTTTTATGTGGCGTGATTCACAGCACCTGTGGCAAAGCTCCGCTCACTTAAAGAAACAAGAGGCTCATCACAATGTGAATGAAAGGAACGGCGCCCAAGACAAACCCTGCTTTAATCTGAGGGAGCTTTGGAACGCACAAATCCTCCACGCTGTCATTGCTGCGGCCTTCATTCAGAGGTCGGCCATGTAAGAACAACAACAAGTGGTGGCAAAGCGGTGCTCCCCAATCGCCTTGTGAAAACCCCGAGATTTTGCACCAGGCTTCAGACCGATCCAAAGAGAACGGCGTCTTGAGATGCCCAAACAATCGAATTACTCTAATGCAAGTGGACAGGCAATCTGTACGCCATAGTCAGCGAGCACAATGCGCCGTAATTACGTATTGACAAAATGCAAGCGTTTCGAATGTACGTACGCGAGAACTATAGGCTTGGAAAGCAGAAAATAGGCCACAACCACCGTGACAGTAAGCGATCTAGCCTCAGAGCTCTGCGAGAAAACCGAGCCCAGTGTCCTAAGTGAATAGCTGGGAGTCAGGCACGACGCAGAGTTCAAATAAATAAACCGAGCTGGAAGCTCTTACACCGAAAGGTCATCACTTTGAATTGAAAGAGGCACAGAAGTTTACCATAAGCTGTGTAATGCGCCTGGTCGGACAAGTGTTTCTCTAGCAGCGAAAGATGCTGAATGACGAGGGGACGGAGGCAAAGGAGGTGAATGGGGTAAAATGCGGTCGTTAATCCCGGACGCAGGTAATCCAGGACATAAAAATAGTACTTTTGCTATTATGATGGCAATAAAACTCTAACATCGTGATTATTTTGTTCAAGGTGAACTGCAAACAGTCAATTAAGGATTTTATTTGCTAGTTTCTAAATAAATAAAGCTCACAACTGTTGTGCATTCTTTACAAATACAGTTAGATATTACACACACATCAGGACTTGTTTACAAAGCCACGGTTAATTATTTTTGCCAACAACAATGCTATGGTGATGAAAAAAATAATAGCCTGGCATGGTGGCACAAGCAATAAAATAAAAAAAAATGTGGAGGTTAAAGAAAATAAATGGAGGAGAAGATCTGAAAGGCTGGAAAATGAGAGTGAGTGCCTTACAGCGACTGTATATAATGGTTTTCTTGTTTATCTAAGTGCATTCCAGTCTGTTCATGCTCACAAAAAACTAACTACATCTTCCCTCACCAATCTTTCCTAACTGGCGAACAGGGACTTTTCAGTGTGTATAGGCAAAAACAGGCATCCGTTTTTTTTCCTTTAGTCTGATTTTAATCCAGTTTCTTAGTGCTTATGAATAAATGTATAGAAGTTAAAGCTGTCACAGAATTAGCTTGTGGAATCAGACAACTGCCAGGTCCACTGCTTTTGGGCTGGTTTCCATAGACCTAGTTGCTGGTTTGTCTCATGCAATCTGGCAACCCTGGAAATGAACATACTACCTGTGAAATGTTTTGTACACACTATGGGGGAAACTCTAAAACGTTAATTTTAGAAGAAATATATAATTAGATGATTTGATCATTAAAGTTTGATTATCAAAATAATTAAGTACATGTAAACGCAACGTTAACTAAACAAAATAAACAATTTTGATTAAGGAAGCCAAAAAGCGTGACTGCAGTTAACTTATAGAAGTGTTTGTGATATTTTTCTAGGTTGCCATCCATAAAGAAAGGTACAGACACTTTTGTGGCACAACACCTAACGAGTAAACACTTACAAATACTGCTCCACAATAACGTAAACAAAAGCCACTCTGGTTAATGCTGAAGCATGAGTAAACACAGTGCCACTTTATAATATCAGATTCCAGTTGTCTTCCCTCGTTTAGCTCACTGAACAAAAGACTCTCCACCTCAATAAGAACAATGCTGGGACGACCCAGAGGAGGTTCTTCGGCGCTCGCTCCGCTCTTTCTTCCAGCTTCTCTAGAGCCAGAGATTGAGAGCTGTAGAGGGTCTACATTTTCTTAACAGATGGATGCTCTGCTTTGCTAAGCTGTGAGGGTGTAGCCCTTGTGGAAATGCAAATGGAGTCTGCTGGCAGATGTGGCTTTAAATAGCGTCACACAGAGAACCCCACTGCTGGAACCCACAGAGCTCAGGCCCAAACAGAGCTGGAGTGGGGGCATCCCACGTGAAAATAAATGGTCCCCTTTTGGCTAGGGCCAGTTTAAAAGCGTTAAGGTCTCTCGCATAAAGACAGAGGGCTCGCTGGAGGGGAAGGAAATGGTGAAGATGTGCATTTAGCACTTTTGTATGAAAGGCTTTAGAAGGAGTGAGGTGTCAGGAGCATCGTTTAAAAAAAATAATAACGACATGCATCACAGACAGACAGAAAGAGAGGATTAAATATGTACATGGGGTTGGGGGAAATGGTGGTATAAGAGGTTAAAGTGGCTGCCTCACAGCTCTGGAGGGTTGGTTCAATCCCAACCCTGGACTGTGTGGAGTTTGCATGCTCTTCCTGTGTCTGGGTGGGTTTTCTCCAGGTACTCCAGTTTTCTCCCACATTCCAAACACTGGTCTCTTTAAACTGCCTCAGTGGGAGTGCGTTTCCTCAGCGCAAAAGTTTTGGAAAAAACAAACGCTAGACCCTAAACCTACTCTCAGGTAAAAGTTGGTAAAGTTGCAGCAGGAAGTGGTGAACGTTAAATAAACACTGCTATGCCTTGCAGCACTCAAACAGAGACCTCCCAGATCCAGCTTTAATGGGCCGGAAGTTTTTTTTTCTTCTTCTCCTGCTGGAAAGAATTCCCATTCACAAAAATTAGTGTCTTAAAACGGTTTTAAGTTCCGCCCCATGTCGGAGAACGATGAAACAACAGCTATGTACCTGATTGATACTTGTGACTCAAGATGCAGTCTAGTCTTAAGAATAGGGAGCTTTAGATTAGTATAGAAGCAGTAAATCACATCCTGCATCAGATTAAATCAATCACCTTATAAATGCCATAATTGGATTGAAAGATTAAATATCTGATATATCTGGGCTAAATTCCGAATTTTCATAATACACTTAAGCTACGTTTCACTTCAAATTATACAACTTGAACTCGAGTGACTCTAGTCCCAAATTTGATGAACTCAACTTAGACTTTACAATCAGTGACTTGGACTTGGAATCGGACTCCTTGTGGAGAGTCTCCACAAACTCATTTTTTAATAAAACGATTTTGTAATAGTGAATAACATAACCAAGCCTTTTGTATTCTACCACTATAATGCTAGGGAGATGAGCTGCTCAGCTTTCTTTATCCGCAACTAAGCAATAAAATCCTGCTGCCAGTCACTGAAAACTTTGGGTGCCAGTTGAGAAACATGCCTCCAAAAACCTTTTCAACAGGTATTAAAAAACTGCAACATGCAAATAAGGGTGAAAATTACTAATAGAGAATCAACAGCATTAATCTCTGTACAGCATTTGATACTAAACAAAGAACGGCACATCATTAGGTGCCTTGACGAAGACTTGCGACTTGAGATTTGACCATCTTGACTTGGGACTTTAATCTGGATTTGCTTGTATTGATTTAGGACTTGTCTGTCTTATCTTGGGACTTACTTGTTACTTAGCGACTTGGTCTCACCTCTGCTATGTTTACAAAGCAGGCAAAGTGGCCCAAATCTATTTTCACACTATTTACTGTGACTTGTTTTTTATTCCCGCATTTTAACGTGACCTATATCCATCAACGAGTACGCTTCACGCTCCTAAATGTCCAAAGGTCAAGCTATCCGCTTATCCAGTAGTAAACTATCAAAACTGTAGCTGAAACAGTAACAGCCCTGTATTTATTTGGCCCAAATCTTTATTGACATTGCAATTACAATGCTAATTATGTTTTTAGCCTACTTAATCTATTGGAATTCCTACGAACTGGAGAAAATGTGGCTCTGCTCTTTTTGGGTATGATTGCCATTATGTCTAATCTATTTAACTGGGTGCGTATGTAACAGTCATTTTGGCCGGTACACCATTGTCGAGCTGCATTGGAGATAGGAAGTAGGAGCTCTAATAGGCTAAACCATAAACATTATTTCTGCACAGTCTAATCAGTAGCGCTTAATTATCTTTGATTATTTCTTGTTATTTAGTGATTGAGAATATTTCTTCTCCCCTGTCGTCATTCCAGATTTTTCTTCTCTGTTTAAGAAAACCCCTAAGCTTTCTTAAGGTCATCCTCCCTGCTATTTATAGTTTTTCTCCTTAGGAGCTCTTTTAGGGGTTAAATTGATTTATGAATAAATCTTAAATAGGATCTACTCCTAACTTCTAGGATTCTACAATTCTAGTTTTTTTTTTTTTTAAGTTTCATCACTACTAGCAACTTTTAGCTAAGAATATTTAGGATATGGCTCCTGTTTATACAGTGAACATAAGTACATTTAAAATGGCAGGTAACTGAACAAAATACTTGGACCAATCTCTTAACAATTGCATTTACAAAATACACTTTATAAAAAAATTTATGAATAAATTTGACCATCAGCTTCAGACCATGTCTTAAGCAGAGAAGCACCTTTAGCTTCTGACTGAAACAACAGATCATTTGTTACCTGCTGCTAGTCATTCATTCTTATAGAAATTATTTATAAAACATTTTATTATATGAATAAATTAGAATATATAATATATTAACAATATAATAGGGGCAGCACAGTGACTCGGTGGGTAGCACCGCTGCCTCACAACAAGAAGGTCCCGGGTTCAATCCCAGAGTGGAGCGGCTTGGGTCCTTTCTGTGTGGAGTCTGCATGT
>JAUZSU010120279.1:0-18455 GCA_034780255.1 Parotocinclus maculicauda
ATTTGGAATAAGGCTGTAACGTAACAAAATGTGGAAAAAGTGAAGCGCTGTGAATATTTTCCGGATGCACTGTATAAAGCAAAGATAATTTAGTCCTTGTAAATTGTGTATATTCAGACTTTCTTGTATTGCCTATATACCATTAAAAATCCTAAAAGAATTAACAAAATTAGCATTTAAAGCACAAATCCAATCTTTCTGTGAATAAACTTTGTTAGGATATATATTTGAACAAATAGAGCGCCCGACATCCTATTGTTAATCTCCTCCGGATCACTTTCTTTTAAGAATCACAAAAGGGTAGAAACACTCACCAGATAACATGTTATAAACCATTTAAATTAGACCTTTTACATCATGCTGCTAAGACAAACAAACATTCAGTCTCTGTCATATCCAGTCTCAACATTCTATTGTCCTGTTGAACTTTAAGTGTCTGATTTGAAGGTATCTGAAGAAATCTGTCTGATGACTTGTGCTTTTCAGAGATCTCCGGAAACTACATCATTAAATAAACATCTGAAAATACACGAAGGAAATATGTGAGATACAGAGTTTACTCCCCATTAAGTCTAATATTAGATAACCAAGATGGAAATCAGAATGTCATTGGAGAGAAAGAGAAATGCATTTATGTATTTACGAATTTTTATTTCCAGCATTTCATTCTATTGGATGCAACAAAGCACTCAAAAACATTTTGAAATTTTTCCACATTGCTGTGGAGTGGTGGAGTGTTTATGAATAAAAAAATTATTCTACCAAAAACGAAAGATGCTTTAATGATTTTAAGTTATGAGAGTTGTGGTCAGCATATAAATTTCTCCCAAACTTGACAAGTGCCGATCTCACCAAACTCTTTGTTTGTGAATTTGCATTCTACAGCAGGAAATATCCTACAACCCCAATTAAAAAGTTGAGATGTTACGTAAAACATAAAGAAATACAGAAATACAGAATATGTTATACAGAATATGATGATTTGTGAATCCTTTTTAACCTATACCCAATTTAATTCACTACAAAGACAATATATTTAATGTTCAAATGTTTAAACTAGATTGTTTTAGCAAATATTCACTCATTTATAATTTTATACCTGCAGCATGTTCCAAAAAAGTTGAGACAGGGGCATGTTAACCACTGTTGCCACTTTTAACAACACTCAATAAGTGTTTGGGAACTGAGGACACTTATTGTTAAATTCTGTAGATTTTGTCCCATTCTTGCTTGATGTACAACTTCAGTTGCTTAACAGTCTGGGATCTCTATTGTTGTAATTTGTGCTTCTTAATGTGCTACACATTTTTAGTGGGAGATGGGTCTGGACTGCAGGCAGGCCAGTCTAGTATCCACACTTTTTTACTAAGAAGCCACACTGTTGTAACACATGCAGAATGTGGCTTACCATTGACTTATTGAGGTAGCAGGGAAAAAGACGTCGCTTTGATGGCAGCATATGTTGCTCCAAAACCTGTATGTACCTTTCAGAATTAATGGTACCTTTACAGATGTGCACGTTACCCCTGCCATGGGCATTAACACCCCCCATACCATCAGAGATGCTGCCTTTTGAACTTTGTGCTAATAACAATCAGTCCTTTTCCTCTTTGGCCCAGAGGACATGATGTCCATGATTTTCAAAAACAATTTGAAATATGGACTTGTCAGACCAAAGGACACGTATCCACTTTGTTCAGTCCATGTCATCTTTGCATGGTAGAGTTTTAACTTGTACTTGTATATAAAGTGACTAACTGTGTTCACTGACAATGGTCTTCTGAAGTGTTCCTAAGCCCATGTGGTAATATCTGTTACAGAATGATGTCGATTTTTAATGCAGTACCATCTGTGGAATTGAAGGTCACAGGCTGGTTTTCAGACTTGCCGCTTACTTGCAGAGATTTCTCCAGATTCTCTAAACCTTTTGAAGATATTATGGACTGTAGATGATAAAAGCCTATAATTCCTTGCAATTGCATGATGTGAAACATTCTTAAACTGTTGGACCATTTGCTCATGCAGTTGTTTACAAAGTGGTGAACCTCACCCCATCCTTGCTTGTGAACAACTGAGCCTTTCGGGGATACTCCCTTTATACTAAATCATGACAATCACCAATGGAATGTTCCAAACAGTTGTTTTTAAAGCATTCCTCAACTTTCCAAGTCTTTTGTTGTCCCTGTCCCAACTCTTTTGGAACGTGTTGCAGGCATCAAATTCCAAATGACTGAAAATTTGCAAAAATCTATCAAGTTTATTCCTTGAACATTAAATACCTTGTCTTAGCAGTGTATTTGTTACGGGTCCCAGGCGTTGTGACCGCCGTAACAAATTATGTGTGATTCGATGCCCTCAGTTCCTGGAAAACAGTACAGACCCAGACAGACAACGAGGCATGAACCACCAGCTTCTCTTCCAAACTTTTGTCTGTGTTATTACGGATGTTAACAAGAATGACATTCTCTAGTGTACAAAATCCATTTCAATGTCCATTTTTCATACTAGTTTAACCTTAAGTGAACAGACTTCACAATGCAGATATCCATACATACACATTCACATAAACACCAATACAATTTTAACATCTTTCATCAATGGAATATTAAAACCTGAGCATTTCTGAGCTCTACTTAGGTAAACAAGTGTCCTTGCACTTAAAACGTGGGGTTCATTACACATAGGGATAATAACGTTTAAATAGATAACATCTTTAATCATCAGCACAAATGTCCAAACTTGAACTTAATAATTTCATATATTATCATATATATATAATCATATATTACATAAAACAACCAGTTTCCAGAACCTGTCAGGGCAAACTCATATTTAAACACGTCAGGAAAATATCTGATTAAGATTCTGAGTTTCATACACTCAACCAAGCACATGCTTACACGGACGCTCACACCCCACGTGGCTTTATTCACGGAGCTTAAACTCGATTTTACCGTTATCACCTACTAATAACTCTTCCCAAACATGTCCCAGAAGGACACGCGTTTCGTTTTAATTGTTGCGTTTTCGTGTACTGACCTGGAAAAGAGTACAGACCCAGACAGACAACGAGGCATGAACCACCAGCTTCTCTTCCAAACTTTTGTCTGAGGAAGAGGGCGGGATTCCGCCTACACCATCGCGATCTGTGCGGACCTGTACCGTAATGCTCGTCCTATCAACGCGTGGCTTACCCATACTAGAACGTAATGGACCCACCAGTTATCAAGCCTGACACTATTAGTATTGATTTTTAATACACAAAATAACAAAAAGAATGGTAGTGCAAAACCCTTTTATGGTGTACCACATACTTAATTTAATATGGGCTAAAAAGAATTTGTAAATTGTTGAATTCTGTTTTATTTATGTTTTACGCAACGTGTTTCATTGGAATTGGAATTTTGTAGCATTAAGATTTTCTTCTTTCTGCACGTGACAGAAAACTCTTTTAACATAAATTACACTTCAAAAGACAATACCTAGCATACTGAAAAGCAGTCTTTGTGTTACCATTGCAGCCAGACACTTTGGAACTCATTAGGGAGCGATCATTTGTACACATTGTACCACTCAGCAGTCTCATTCTATGAGCCTGTGTGACCTTCTAAGTTCCTAAAAATATCCATTTAACCAAATAAGACAACACTTCTATCTTACTTGTGCTAAGATCTCATCTCATGGAGTAGCAGGTTAGTAAACATGATCGAGAACATAACTGTCATGCTCCTGTTCTCAAAAATAAATTAGACGAGTGAGATCCATTATCTGACAAGCGATCTTTTTAACCATCTGACATCTGATGAGGAAGTTAAAGGCAACACTATCTGTTTTACTGGCTTTCTCTTTTAAAGTCAAGTCATATCAGATTCATTCTATAGTGCTTTTTCAATGTCAGTCTCAAATTGAGGAAGCTTTGTTTGACAGTACCTAGGAAAAACTCTCTAAGCATTATAAGGAAGAAACCTTAGGAGGGGTAAGACTCAAAAAGTGACAAATTCTCCTTAAGAGGGCCTAAAATGTTAAATGTAAGAATTAAACTTTTTTATCTAGTCTCTAGTAATAGATCAAATAACAGGAAATGGGTAAATATGAACAGATAAATAAAATAGCTTACAAAATGTGCATATCTGCATGATTTTGTCTGATACACAGAGTCACTTTATGATCTTGAGTCCTCAGCTGAAAGACGTGCTTGTCAGCTAAAAGGTGGTGGGAATTATAGCCCTCTGGCGTGGCCTGGCCATGGTGGGGATGGAGCTACTGACAGAAGCAATTTTTCATTAACTTATCCATGTAGCAACGTCTAGAATGAGTACGGAAAGTATTCAGACCCCTTTACATTTTTTACTCTTTGTTTCATTGCAGCCATTTGCTAAAATCAAAAAAGTTTATTTTATTTCCTATTAATATACACTCAGCATCCCATCTTGACAGAAAAAAGAGACGTGTAGAATTTTTTGGTAAATTAAAAAAAAAAGAAAAACTGAAATATCACATGGTCATAAGTATTCAAACCCTTTGCTGTGAAACTTATATTTAACTCACAAGTTGTCAATTTATTCTTATCCTTCTTGAGATGGTTCTGCTCCTTCATTGGAGTCCAGCTGTGTTTAACTGAACTAATTGGACTTGATTAGGAAAAGCACACACCTGTCTACATAAGACCTCACAGTGCATGTCAATGTAAATGAGAATCATGAGGTCAAAGGAACTGCCCAAGGAGCTCAGAGACAGAATTATGGCACAGATCTGGCCAAGGCTACAAAAAAAATTCTGCAGCACTTAAGGTTTCTAAGAGCCCAGTGGCCTAAATAATCCTCAAATGAAGAAGATTGGGACCCCCAGAACTCTTCCTAGACCTGACTGTCCAGCTAAACTGAGCAATTGTGGGAGAAGAGCCTTGGTAAGAGAGGTAAAGAAGAACCCAAAGATCACGTTGGCTGAGCTCCAGAGATGCAGTAGGGAGATGTGAGAAAGTTCCACAAAGTCAACTATCACCGCAGCCGTCCACTAGTCAGGGTTTTATAGCAGTGGTCCAATGGAAGCCTCTCCACAGTGTAAGACATAAAAAATCCCTCATAGAGTTTCTTAAAAAGAAACATCAAAGTCTCCCAGACTATGAGAAATAAGATTCTCTGGTCTGCTTGAACTTTTTGGCATTAATTCTAAGCGGTACGTGTGGAGAAAACCAGGCACTGCTTATCACCTGTCCTATACAGTGGCTTTGGAACAACTCTGTGACCATTCTTGACTGGCCCAGCCAAAGCCCTGACCTAAACTCAACTGAGCATCTCTGGAGAGACTGTCTAACAACATTCACCAACCAACCTGACAGAACTGGAGAGGATCTGCAGCACTGTTAATGGTAAGTATGACTATTGCTAGAAAACTATTTAATCAAAGAGATGCAGCTGCAAATCCTAAGGTAACCAGCCTGTCAAAGAGATTCCATAAATTAAAGGACACAGAGGGCTGACAGATCACTGCTCACTGTGTAAAAGCCTTAATAATAATGTGGCATTTCTGAACAAATTATTTCAATAGTCAAATTACTAATGTTATAACTGTACATATTCACTGTCAATATTTTTTCTGGGTTTGTTTATTTTTAATACCAATAACAAAGACTTTTAAGTTTCATGTTCTACCATCTATTATTCCATAACGTTTTCTGATGTTTTAGACGTTTGCCATGGTATTCTGTCAGTATTGTATTTAAGTCATAATAATGGGATTGTGATTCTATCCATGCTCTATCCTAAAGGTTTTATTTGAAAAACAAAGGCTACATAATGTCTAATCAGAGAAACAATGTGATAAAATGTGGTCTCCATAAGAAGGCTAAAGTATAAATTCAAAATATGATCTGCCTGCTAGAGCTTTCAGACTTGTACATTGTATGTAGTCCTGTGTAAACAAAGCCATGAAAGAATGTCCAGAGATATTAAAAGCCAGAGACAAAATAATCTGTACTCAAAGTGTACAGTGTCTCCTATGAGTTCATGAGTTCCAGCTCTCTAAATCCCTAATTATATAGCATTGCTTTTTATTAGCCTTTCAGCTACCAGTAGATCTGTAGTTTAAATACTATAAAGACAATGGTAATCACTATTGATTTGGTGATGAGTCACAGTGAGCAGGGGCTATTATGTCTGACTATTCTGGACATGGCTGCCTGTCCATTCAGGCTAACATAACTTATTCACAACTCTATGGATGACTCATCCAAGCCATATTACTTGCAAAATAAAGCATACAAAAGTAAACTATAGATAAATTATAGAAATATATGGTCCTAAGAAATATATGACAGCATTATTTGGTCATAAGTCATCTAATAAATTTCTCCCTTATGACATGCAGGTATGTACTTATGATAACATTTATGTATCTATTGTTAAATGGCATATTTTGTTGATGTAATTTCAAAGCTGAAATCTTTTGGGTATTTAAGAATGTTAAGTTTCAAGATTGCCCAGTTTTAATTTCCAGTCTCTTTCAGCTTCAATTTCTTCTCTTAAGAGTAAGTGATGCTGACTTTCAGGATTTGATTTGAAGTACAATTCAACAGTTTTTCTATCGGCATAATATTTTCAGTGTCAGTGCTGATGCAAACCCCCAAAGTATAATAGCACTTAAATGCATAACAGTTCTCAAAGTGTTCTTTTATCAAAATGCTTCTACCCCTTTCTTTCATACCTTAGTCTAAACACAAAATCACCTAATTGAATATTGTGTATGCTTTACACACAGACTTTTGTGCTTAGAGCACATATATACATTTCTTCTGATGTTTATTTAAGCAACACTGCACATAGGTCCAGTACACTTCCATTACTGTACCAGTCAAATGTTCATGTTCTTGAAAATGTGAAGGTTTAGCTAAAGAATCTGATCAGGCAAAGATTTCTATCAGAGTGTGTTCCTGGTCTTCCAGATGTTGCCTTGACTTTAACAGCTTTAACAGCTCACATTGGGTTAAATTTTTAATAATAAAATTTGTTGAGTTTAGATCTCTTTTATTAGCTTTTTCTGTTTTGTAAGAGTCTATTGTTCTAGTTTTCAGCTTAGATGAGTATATAGCTATTGACTGTAGATAACAACGCCCTGAGATGCTGGATTAGTCTACTTAAGATTTAAGACCTAACAATTCAATTTGACAAACTGAAATTCAAGCAGAGGTTGTTTTGACCTCCACATACTGCAAATCAGAAAATGTAATATCAATAGGCTAACTGACATTTAGCACATTAATACTGTAGCTGCCTGCAGTCTCATAGTGGTGTAGAGATCTATTTCCTATCATAGTGCTTTCCCGCTTGAGCCTTATTGCTTACACCTACTCCTGCTCGTGATCTAAGATGCACTATTTCAATCCTGTGTATTTTAGAGAGCTCGAGTTCACTAAATGTTCTCAGTTTTAATGCCATCTGTTTTTCTGCATGCAGGTAATTTATCCCATGAATTCATAGTGAGGACCACATGTTTTGGAACATTTTGTTTTCTGTCCACCAAGCGGCCAATTCTGAAGGTTAATGTTTACAGTTAATAATTGTATTTCCCTCTGAGCAGATACACATCACAGTTACTTAATTATAGCCATTGTTCTAGCAGGTTGTATTTAAACTTTTTAAAGCCCACCAATTATAATCTTTCTCTTTACCAGATAAATGCTATTGCCAGCTTTGTCAAGCTGTTGATGCCTTGTCTATTCAACTCTATTTCAAGCTAGCTGCAACACCTGTGGGCACATGTGATAATACCATACAGAGCTTCTTTGCCTTCAGTACCCAACCCTATCCCATCTTGTATCCAGGTTCCAACTCCCTCTTGGTGAGTTTTTTTTTTGTCAATAAGTATATAAATATAGTTTATAGTGATGGATATTGATCCCAGGGAGGTTGGGTCTCTCTTGGTCTCTCTAGGTTTTTTCTTCGTTCAGGGAATATTTCCTTTCCACTGTCACCTTAGACACATTATGATTTTGAGCCTATATAATTGTAAAGCTGCTTTGAGACAACTGTAAAATTTGTACAGAAATGCACTTTCCCAATCCACAGCATTCCTCAAAACATAGTATGGCCACCATCATGCTTCAAATAATATTTGGGTGGTGTGATGTGTTTGTTTTTTTACCAATCGTGGTGCTTGGATTTCAGTTTAAAATAGAATTTCAGTTTAAAATTACTTTTTTCCTCATGACATCAGCAGCTCTTTGCAAAGCTCCTCGCACTTCAAAAGACACAGCTTTGATTGTTGACAGCAGATTGTTGCCCCATGTACACACCAACCAGTCTCAGCCATAAAAACGTGTAAGTCCTATGACATTGTCACTGGACATTGTATTTTCCCAGTCTAGATCCTCTTGCCTCAGTAACAGTTTGGGTATGTAGTTGAAGTGTTGGTGGATGCCTACCTTTTCCACTTCTTAATAATGCTCTGAACATTACTCCAGGTAGCTAAAAACTCTAAATGTTTTATATCTTATTTGTAGTTTTCCACAACTTCTGAAAGTATAGTTTCAATCTTGGATAAATCTTTGCTCTATCATGTACCAAAGTAATATAAAAACACTATAATGCTAGGGACCATTTTTTTTTACAGGTGGCAGGTTTCTTTATTTTCCGTTTAATAAAAAGTATGAATTAAAGAAATGATTGGCTAATAAACCAAACCTTTCTTAGCATCATAAGATCCACTCTGAGTTATGAAGATGTTTTATAAGAATAAGCATTTAACTGTGTAACTCAATAAATGTAAAACTTGGTGAACTTTTGGTGAAAACCTGTATTTTTTTTTAAAGTGAAGCACGTCATGATAATTTATTACTAGCATGGGGAATTCATCTAGACTTACTTGGTATTTTGCAATCCAGGATAATCCCATTTATAGATTTGGTTTGGGAATTCCTGTAATTGAATGAAATTTAATTATGCATATTTTATTAGTGTTTCCCAGCAGGGTTATGTTCCTACATAGTGGTCATAAAAGGCTTGAGTAAAGGATTATGCTTTCTGAAGCTCAGGTAACCGAAATTATCTGACATACTACCCAAACTGAAGCAGGACTTAAAGCAGATCTGATACTCTGATATTCTTACTAGATCATTATCATTTAAATGCAGACATTATTCTGTTTTGTTTTTATTACTCATTGTCTATGGTGACCAAAACATTTTAGGCACAGATGCTAAATTGTCTTTTTCTTGTTTAAATGTATGTGTGTGTGTTTGTTTGTTAATTTATTCACAACAGCATCAATGGCGACTCACAGTTGGAAGCAAGGTTACATCAGTACTAGTTAGACACATTCATACTGGCCCAATTTAGAACAACATATATAGTAGGATTGTGTTAGGAAACCAGAGCTTCAGAGTAAACTCACATTGACATAAGGAGAACATGCAAACTTCACACAGTCCAATGTCAGTTTCGAACTAGCGCACTATTAATATATATTATTAATTCTTGACTAAATACCTATTTGTAACTCAATCACATAGTCAAATTGGTGAGTTGCACTCCAGCATCTGCCTACATTTGAGGAAAGATTGTCATGGTTAATACACAATGGTGTCAGAAGTTGTAAAGTAGGATTTATTGTAGTGTGTCATAATTGCTGTTTTATTTACTTCCACTGTAAAACATTATGATGATTTTTATTAAACACAGATGATATTGCAAAACAACTTCAGAACTGGGTTTGATAGCATAGCCAAATTTTAAACGTGTGTTTGGTAACATCATAAAAAAACTGTTTCCAGAACTTGTTTTGCATGATCTTCTAAGGTGAATGATGGCAGAAAGTTATTCAGCACTTAAGTGATAATATGGTGGTATTACATACATGGTGCTGGCACAGATTTTTTTATATGTGTATTTTGTAATCCAGATTTTGTTTCTGGTCTCACAACCGTTACTGGTACCATTACCTTTAGCTCTACACTTTGTGTAAGTCCTATCATAATGTGATTAATTTTTATAAATTTTGCTGGTCCGTTTTACAGCTGGTAGATTGAATAATGAATAATGAATTAATTAATGTCATTTGGACAATGTAAGCAGTGTTTGAAAATTTTTGTTGTTATCAGAAACTTGTTTGCGGTAGTAAAATGTTGCTGTCAAAGCTCACCGATCTTAGTAATACATTATATATATGAAACGAAACCAGAATAATTGCACTGTGCATGAACTGCTGTTAATTAAATACATAGATGATCATTAGCAACTGGCGTGTAATTGCGAACCCTATTCAAAGATCAGTGACTTACACAATTTTTTTACACAGGGCATCAGTGGTTGTTAATAGACATTGAGCTCTTAACAATAACTGACTACATTTTCTTTTTTATGTCCAAGCTTATGTTCTGATAGCAGTTCCAGCGCCACCAGCACTAGGATATTCCTCTGTTTCAGCTGCACTCAAGTTGTCTCTGTTTTGAGCTCCAGCCCTGCCATAACCGTGCCATGCCAGAGGGCATTCATTTCCTCTATTCTACGGTTGGCTGAGAATGATGTGCAACCAAGGACTTTTTCCGCCGAGGATGTGGGATCCTGCAGTGACTCTGTGTACTGGGATAAATGATGCCGTTGTGAATATTTTATGTAATTTTATAAAACAATGTATTTATCTTTTAATGTTTACTTGGATTATGATTGCTATGTATTATTAGTGTGTGGGTTTACTCTGGTTTCCTTCCAGATTCCAAAGTTATGCATTAGGTTGATGTTACATTAGAGTGTATGTGCCCTATGATGGCATGGTGCCTTGTCTAGGGTTGTCCATCTTTTCTGCAACATTGAACATGATTAAGCAGATAAGAAAAATAATGAATTAATGACATCCTATAAGAAATGTGTTTATTTTTGTAATGTAGTGATTGCTGTCTTTGCTGATTAATTTAACAGTGATGATGTTGAAGAGGATAAAAACCATTGACATTTAACCTGCACTTTTGGCCTATATGATGTGGAAAACAGCAATGCCCTCTGGATGGCACCAGGAAAGACAGAAAGGGAAGTTACACATCTGTTCTGTCATGCAGCTGAATGCAAAAAAAAACGTAATTGGTGAATTTGAGTACATTATATAACTTTTAAAAACAGTCAGTATTCAGGACAGCTTGTACATTATTATCTTTTATATAATTTTCCCATATCAGCTTTGTTGGTTATATGTGTCGACAGGAGGTCAAGCTAGTGTTAATGAATTAGACTCAAGAGAGTCAGTAGTGAGTGATGTTCCTACACAAATGGTCTTAGGAAGATTTAACTTGGCATTGTTATAGGGTCACAGCTGAGCCATTTGACAACTGTAAAGCCGTTTTTTATGCATTTGGCATTTGTTTCTGCTGTGTTACAGAGCTGCTCCATGTTGTCTTCATGTTCTGTGTGAAATAACCATGACCCCACGTGCTCCCCTGAGAGTGTGAAAAGGTTAAGAGAAAAAATGAAAACTGTAACACTACCTGTTGATTTGAAATATGGCTTTACATACAGCCCCAAATCCAAAAAATCTGAGATGGCATGAAAAATGCAAATATAAATAAAAACATGTACATGTACTTTGACTTTTATATAATTTCAGACAGTATAAACCAAAATACACTCCTCAAAAAAATTATGAGACATTTCATTATGGGATATTTCATATTTAAACATTTCATATTTAAACATCATTCATAATTTTTGTGAGCAGTATATTTCATGTTTTTTCAGGTCAACTTTAATTTATTAATAAAAATCCATTCCTGCATTTCATGCCAGCAAATCCAAAGAAGCTATGGCAGGCGCAATTAGTAATAGTAGCACATAGTAAATAATAAATATTATTAGTAATAAACTAGCAAATTAATTATTAATAATTATTTAATATATGGATGGTATTTTATTATTATTGTTATTATTATTATTATTATTATTATTAATAATAATAATAACAATAATAATTATACAATAAAAAAAAATTATGATATGATTTCACACAGGTTATGTCAACCAGTCATTGTAATCATGATTTGATACATAAGTTGTGTCTACGAGTGAATCTTTGAGAAGCAAAGATGGGCAAAGGAACTACAGTGGTCAGCAAATAAGAAGAAAATTATTGAAATGTTTAAAAATAATGAAAAAAGACCGGAAAGTATATACAGTGGATACGGAAAGTATTCAGACCCCTTTACATTTTTTACTCTTTGTTTCATTGCAGCCATTTGCTAAAATAAAAAAAAGTTCATTTTATTTCTCATTATTGCACACTCAGCAAAAACCAGACATGTAGAATTTTTTGAAAATTTTTTTTAAAAGAAAAACTGAAATATCACATGGTCATAAGTATTTAGACCCTTTGTTCAGTATTTAGTAGAAGCACCCTTTTGAGCTAGTACAAAAATAAGTCTTCTTGGGAATTATGCAGTTTTTCACACCATGATTTGAGGATTCTCTGCCATTCTACCTTGCAGATCCATCTTGCTTTGGAACGACTGAGGATTTCAAATCTGAATTCAAATCTTCCAGTGGGCCATATCAAGCTCTGCATTTGGTTCCGCTCCTCCCATACAGACACTAATTGCAAGCTGAAATCCTGGCTTTTACAAGCTTTCACTATTGGGCAGTTGCAAATCTCAACTGTTCACCTTTGTTAACTGTTGTCGGTGGCTCTGGTTAAGGGTGTATGCAAATTTTTCTTGCTTAAGCCAACTTATTGTGATGTGGAGCTGTGATGTGGGACCTAACCAGCCAAAAGTACCAGTCCATCACAGGGCACATGAACACGTGCACCCACTCAGAACACATTTTACAGATGCCTATTGATGGAATTAACACGTCTTTGGAATAAGAGAGAGCACACGCAAACTCCACATAGATAATAACCATGTCGGAACTTGATCTGGAGCTGTGAGACCATTGCACCATTGTTCCATCCCTGCTATAAATGTAAATGTATGACTTCTGTTGACAGTGATTAAGGCACTTGTTGAACAAGGCTTTAAGCTACAGCTTCACAGTTTAACTGTAAATTGACCTGGATACGAGTAGGCATCTTCTACATGCTCTAATAGTAAATATACTGTAAAAATGTGGTTTATTGTCCTTGAAATAACAGCATTCCTAAAGATTACTATTACTACTGTTTTAGGTAAGAGGAGGACCAACAATTCACCCCTATTTCCAAAAGAAAGACATTACATTTTATATGCTGACAATGTTATATATCTGATAAATTACATTGTGATGCATATTTAAAATTAAAATTGAGTGTTAATCAATGTTAATTTCAAATTAACAGCTTTTGCAGATTTCTTTTCTTGTCTTAAAATGCTGATTTTACATTATTCTGTATTCATGAAAGTGACTAAAGTTTTTTTCCTATTAATACATATGCTTATATCATTTCTTTCATCAAGAATGTTTTTGCAGATAATCACAAAATCTGACTGGTTTAAATAGATTTTCAAGACCAAAGGGACTCAGTGCAGTACATTAAGTTTGAATCCAGCATCAAAAATGATCCGGCAAACTGCTGATGTATTTGCAGCAATCCATTATGTGGGCAGATTTGCTATGCTGCAGTCTGTTACTAATCTCCAAGTCAGTGAGCTTCCTTTCTGATTTTATGTGCTGATTGCTGTTGTTTTCCTCATGGCAGTCAGACCTCTACTAATAGCCAGTTAGTAACAACATTCCCAGTCCTTGATTTGTACAAATGTATTAACGTTGCTGATGTAATAGCAGCAGAGCACTATAACTTTTGGTCATAGTATGACTGCTGGATCAGAATTTGTCTGACTAAATGTATGGCTTCTCCCAGCAGTACCGTAATCTAAGTCATGAAAGAAAAAGAACCATGATTAAAATCACTGATGCAGAAACCACAATAATTACAAAAACAAACTGATACAATAATAGTTATATAGTTATATACACTGCTCACACAAATTAGAGGATATTTCATTAGGGGATATTGGTTGATTATTTCATTAGGGGATATCCCATTTATTTTCTGTAAATTAAAGACAAATCAGTCATTCATGTTGCATGCTCTCTTACTTATTTCAGTGGGTTTACCCCTGAAAATCAGGGCTGTCTGCTTAGGTTATGCATATCATCATTAGACTTTTTATGACTAATATATCATTTTTAGTGACTGTGAAATTGTTCACTTAATTCTCACACAACTGAATCCATGGTTTTGTGATCAGGCCAGTGTTTCTCAATAGAGCTGACCCTTACCTTCGAAAAAATATTACTCCCATTTATTCTTATTCAGTATTCAAATTTCCATTTATTTATTCTTTCAAAACATGTTATGGCAGTGAAAATATGTTTTCTACCAAATTTATTAAGTTAAATTGTTTGTTCTCTGTTGTGGAGAATACATTGACCCTCAATAGACTTTCATGTCACAGACAGTTTTTAATTAAACATAATTTTATAACACATTTTTTATATAATCGTGTACAAAGTATTACCAAAATATATACTGTAGATTTTGTCTTGTGTGGAATTGCATTGTTTTAAACAACCAGAATAACACAAGGTAGTTACATTACTACAAACACAATTGGTCTGATTTACAAAGATCCCAAATTATAGTGTATGCATTGCTGTCAAATAATAAAGTTGTGTGTCTCAAGATGGTTCTCTATTACTATGTTAAGTTCAGCTCCTAAAAAGATTCAAAATGTACAAATGAACAATGTGGAGTCTTTGAGCAGTTACATCTTAAGGGTGAGTGGGGTCCATGTGACATAATGGTATTGTAAAAATCATTATGGTGTATGTACTGTATTAGTATGTTGGACTGTGAATTCAGTGAAAGTACACTGTCCCTTGGAACTCTCCAGCCAATGACATTCAACTGTGAGGTTTTATGCTTAATTCTGTTTTTTATTTAAATTACTCAGTCAACTATTTTATTTGTAGTTAGCAGGAAAAGAACATGTAACATTACTTGTGACTTTTCAAGCAACTTTTATTGGACATTTATACGATTTACCAGCAGTAACTTTGACCAATTATCTAAATTTGCTTATGATATAACACGGCTGTAATATGGTCACTAACATATGTAATAATACGGCATATTGCATATGAAATTTCTTTATTGTTCTCACTCTTACTATATTCTAACTCTTTCTGACTCTTGCTTCTTTCTCTTTCTGTGCATTTCTCTTATTCAGATTAGTTCAGTGGGTTTTTGTTTGTGTTCGCCTTTCCCAGCCTGTTATTTAGTCAGCTCTCCTAATCCCTTGCCTCTTTTTTTTTGTCTTTATTTTCCTCTACAAGTAATCATTGTGCCAGCTATTATGGAACCCTCAATGCGCACAGCAAACTGGGGACTGCCTAGCCGATATCTCTGGATTACCAGGCACCCCTTCCACCTCACTGCCCTTTCGATTGCAACAGTGATTTCTGCCTGACATTAATTTTTCTTTAAACATAATTTTACAACCACAGAGTAACCACAGATCTCCGTTGTGGGCAGTTTATATGTTGTGACCATACAGGATCACTCACTCCACCTGTGCTTTGTTTTTGTTTATTTGAATGGCATTTAGATTTTTTCCAAGTACCTCAAGAAGCGCCAATGTCACATGTGCAAACAGGTTTTATGTTAAAGCTGAAAAGGGTGAAATTCATGGCTCTTCTTGGGTTTGTTACTGAAGCAGCTACATATAAAGTGAAGATGCTTGCTGCTTACACACTTATGCTTATGCACAGCCCGAAGCAATGCCCAGTGGATTGCTAGGAGATGTGCCAACCAGTACTGGCTAAAGTTGTGCAATTACATCCAGGTATCATCCAAGCCATGTCCAATGGCATAAAGAAAGCTTTCAGACCAAGCGTCATCCAGACTGCTCCACTCAAATCTGCCTCTGGGCAAGTCATCACTGAGCACAGCAAATAGATGGAAAGGTTTGTGGAGCACTACCAGGAGCTCTACTCGAGGGATAAAATTGTCACATGCATGGCCATCGAAGAGACCACCCCACTGCCCATCATGGAGGAGCTGGATACACCACCCACCATCGAGGAGCTTGCTAAGGACATAGTCTGGCTAGCCTGTGGTAAAGCTCCGTGTAGTGATGGCATTCCACCTGAAAGCATTAAAGCCAAAAAGAAAAGGGCCCATTGGGTCACCTACATGATCTTCTGCTACAGTGCAGGGAGGAAGGAACAGTACCCCAGGACATGTGTAATGTCAAGATCATCAAGCTGTGCAAGAACAAACGGGACTGCAGTGAATGTAACAGCTATCGCGGTATCTTGCTCCTCTTTGGCGTGTTCTACTTGCTGCTGTTGCGTCACACCTTCAGACAGTCCATAGATGGCATCTTCCTCTACATCAGGAGTGACAGGAGCTTCTTCAACTTGGCTCACGTCCGAGCAAAGATAAAGGTGCGGAAGGTCCTCATCAGAGAGTTGCTCTTTGCAGACAATGCTGCCCTCACCGCATACACCGAGGAAGCACCACAGCAACTCATGACCTGATTTGCAGACACCTGCAATGAGTTTGTGAACACCATAATCTGAATAAGAAAAACATAATAGGTCAGGAAGTCAGCAGAGCTTCCCATATTGTCATCAGCAACCACACCTTTGAGGTGGTGGATAGGTCGATTTATCTGGGCCCCACCATCTCTAGGAACCCTTCTCTTGACACAGAGTTGCAAAGAGAGTCTGGGATAACACAATGCTCACGACCAACATCAAAATGAGTGTACCAGGACTGAATGCTGAGCACTCTACTCTATGTAAGCAAAGCATGGACCCTCTACTTACTGGCCCATACAGTCACATCAGCCACTGCAACTCAACAACTGATGGATGACCCCTGGCATATATTAACCTGAGAACAAAGGAGCTAACAACAACAATATTTTTTCTTGTTTTGATTTTGTGGGAACTTATTGATCCTGCTCAAAAATACTCCTGAAAATATGCTCGTTCACCCGCACACCATTAACACTTTCTAACTGATTCGATCATTCCTGCTAAAAAGATAATTGCCCAGTTTATTAAAGATATCAAACAGTCAGTTCTGAATTCCCAAAGGCATTAACCAGACTTAGGCGTGGGCCTGGTCAGATGTCTCTTAATCTCTTTTATGGTAGTGGACTAGTTCTCTAAGCCTGTGTATCTGTTTGAACTACCCAAAATCCCTGCCACATTCATCTTGTCCAGGCTCATTTTCAACCAAGTGTTCAAAATTTACTCACATTGTCTGATTGAGGTCCAAGTTAATCTTATAAGTCTGGCATGCATTTTCTGTGCTCTTGGCACCAACATGAATTTATCCTAATGGAGGTACTGAGGGCCTATTCACAGATCCAGACCAATGGACAAGTAAAGCACTTCCACAAAGAGTTTTTCACAAGGAGCTGGGAGCAACTCTGCATTGCCTGTCTTTGGAAAACCCTCCCTTTTTTAATGGAGCATTCTCTCAAAGTAGTTTTAAAATATGTTCTTGTCTTAAAAGGCCAATCCCAAATTGAGTAATCACTGACTCATGTGCAGCATGAAACTCCAGCAGCATTAACCATAGCAGTATAGCTAAAACCAAGAAAGTGCCAGTTCCTTAATACCTTAATAGTATTTTCTAGTCTATTCAGTAAGTTATCATGATCTATAGTATCAAATGCTGCACTTAAATTTAATAGAACAAAAAATGAATAACATGCATAGATCATTAAGTACACTAATTAATGCTGTTTTGCTATGATGGGCCCTGAATCCTGACGAAGTGTTTCATTAATTGTTACGACCCAGTCTAGGGTTGGATCGCACAGTGCGATTACGGCTGGTGGTGTAAAGTGTAGCGTGGCATGTTTGCGGGCATGGACACAGGTTTAGAGTGTATTTGCAGTCGTCAAACTGCACAACATATATTCACAACAACTGGGGGAATAACGTCAGGGTGGAGTAGGGCAAAAATAACAAACCAAAGAGGTAGTCTTTGGAAAGCTAAATAACCTGAAAATAAAGAAAATAAAGAGGCACAACACTCCCCTAACTCCTTTACAGAAAACACAGACAAACTTGCAAAACCATCCAAAAAATGGCAGTCTCATCCGTACTTTCCAGTAATAATACAATAATGGTGACTTTAAGCAAAAAACACATACAAACCAGATCTATGATACACTCAGCAAAAATACCAAAAGGGGCTTGTTATGAGAGCAGGTGGAGTTTTAATTTAAGGACCCAGTATGCGGGATAGGTGTACCCCACGACGTATAATAAAAATGGGAAAATAATATAAAACCAAACTGAAAAGGGGAGAACGGAGCGAAAGGCTCTGAAACGAATGAAAACTAAAAAGGTAAAAAGGGGTGCGACGCTAAATAGCGTCCCTAACGCAGCAACGTGCCACAAGCCACGATGACCACTAGGGGTTGCCCTTTACGGCGGGATATGGGGTCGGCGCCGACAACGACCCTATAGCGGCAT